>CM040184.1:65487953-65585453 GCA_022606455.1 Callitettix versicolor
CCTGCTAGTACTAATTTGATACTAAATAAATAAATACCTCTTAGTGACATTAGTCTAGGTTATAAACGTATAACGTTTTAACACTACATTATAGCCATACAATATAAACGTTTATTATCCTAGTTTTACCTGTTGAATCAGAGCATCATATAATAAACATAGCCTACATTTACATTTACATTGGTAATTAACCTGTCTTACATTTACGAAACGCTCTGTATTTTACAAAACATGTTTTTCACCCCTGTAGAAAGCTCGAGGCAGACATCATAAAATGAGGGGTCGATTGTCTTTTAGCCCAATCAGCTGAAATATAAAGGCTACAGCTGTTCCGATAATTTTTTACATATACAGATTTTATTGTATACAGTATCGTAATGATATTTAAAGGCTGTCCTATTTTAGAAAGATTGAGGTTAGGATTCTAAATCATTATTCATCTATTTTGATTAAAGTTATTAAATAATAAAATTGAGTTTGATAATAAACCGGAATCGTTTAAAAAAACTTAAAAGTATGACGATAACAGCTGACTAATGAATTGAATTGATAATTTACATCAGTTAAGTATAGGCCATAGATAAACCACTGAAACTGTGATTTATGTAAGCAGTAATGAAACGTAGAAGGCCGTTGATATTGTCACAATCGAAAAAAAAGCCAAGTATTGTTAGAATAACTTTGTTGAGCTTTGATTAGACTACAAAATGTGTAATAATAAACTTAATAGTGTCTAAAAAGAATTTTTGTTTTAAATGAATGTATTGAGTAAGATAAAAGCCTAAAAGGAAATATAAATATTTAATATAATATTCAATTCAAGAATAGTAAAAACAGAAGGGTAACGTTAAATCAACTAATCTAAAAATTAAAGCCAATCCAAAATGAATATTTTAATTAGAGTTTACATGAAGAGAACATTTCAATAGAATTTTTATAAATTATTACTGTAATAAATTTCAAATTAATAACAAAACAATTAATCTAAAGAAAGAATTGTAAGTTATGTTTTGTGGGATTTTAAACAGTCAACAATTAACAAACTGTCATAACTTAAAAGGAGATTATATATTGGATTATAACATTAAATGTAAATATATCTTAATTTCGAACAGTTTCCCGGGATGTAAGAGTAACGTAAATAGATGCGGAATTAAAAACAAACTTGTTATTAAAGCAACTCATTGTGTTGTTATAAATATTGAAAAGAAGTTTGTTCTGACACAAATAAAAGAGAAATTAATATTTATTCAATTTAATTTATTATTATAGTATATTCTATAAAAGTTTTTAAATTTTATATTAAATATAAAGGATTAAATATAAAGTATGTCTCTTCCTCACTTAGAAGTGAAATAGTTTTCAGTTTATTTACATTTGTTTAAGTACATCCTCAAATGGTTAACAAGGATACAGAATGATGCATGCATATGTTGTCTCTACAGCTGTTCCGCATCTAATTAGCATACGAAGTAACATTTTGTAACGTACTCAAGGTCAAGGTCAAGGAACAAGTAGGAAGTATCAGGCAAGTACGTTGTGTCCATGCAGAGTTGTGTTTGTGTTTATTGTTAGTTTTATATATTGTTTTGGCAAAATATTCAGATCAGAACGTCAATGTGTGAAATTTATGTTCAATCAATTTAAAGTTCTCTTTGAATAAATAACTCATGGCAAAACAAACAAACATACACACACACGCGCGCCAGCACACACACTCACATACACGCGCATTCATACACACACACACACACACACACACACACACACACACACACACAAACACACACAAACACACACAAACACACACAAAACTCACATACACGTGCATTCATACACACACACACACACACACATACACACACACACACACACAAAACCACTACACACGCGCGCGGGCGCACACACATGCACACGCGCATGCACACACACACACAGACGCATGCAAACACGAGCGCGCACGCACACACGCGCAAGCACGCGCACGCACACGCGCACACGCACGCACGCACACACACACACACACACACACACACACACACGCGCACACACACACATCCTAAATGACAAAGTATGCTCACACGCACGCGCGCGCACACACTCACGCACGCGTGCACGCGCACACACATACACCGCATACATACTTACATACATACATACACACACACACACACACACACACACACACACTGCACAAACGCGCGCGCCACACATGCACACGCGCATGCACATACACGTGCACACACACACACACACACACACACACGCGCGCACACACACTTGCACACATACGCACGCACGCGCGATTGCTCTCACACACAGACACACACGGACACCCACACATACCCACGCACCCCTCATATACACACACACACACACACACACACATCCTACATAACATAAAGTATGGACGTTAACGACTTATTAAAAATATTTAGATTATTTCTACTGTTTGTACAGTGATGGTCGTTCCAAAAGGTAATTTTTCTAAGAAAAGTCTCTTTACTCTGCAGTCACAAGACTTTGTCTTATTTTCGATGACTGTACTGACGGATTACAGATATTCCCTGCACTAAACCGAAACTAACAATGAGGCGTTCACAAAACAGGCAAAGACGTCTAGTTCTGCAACGGCAAACACACTGCATCGGATTTTCTTAAATTATATTCAGTTCCGAAGCTTAGTGGAGCGTTACTATTACTTAAGCTTTTTGAAACGTCATTAAAGTTTGTTTATGTGTGTTAACATTTAAAATTTAAAAGTATTTTCATGTCCTACTAATTAATTAAATTGTAGACGATTTCCTAAAAAAACGAGAATGAAGTTTCCCTCAGAAAGCTTTAAAACTCGCCATTTTGCGTAAGAATATGGAAAAGTTTCCATTGGAGGACTACCGGTAATGGTTTCCCCCCCATTTAGCTGTCTTAGAGACGCTATATATAAAAGCCAAATTTATTCACTCACTCATTGATCTCAAGTACGAAAAGGCCTACGATTTTAAAATTTTGAAAAATTTACTTCGTCGGTGTAGACGTGCAACTAGGTGTATTGTGTAGGTGTGCAGTAAGATTGGGTTTTAAATTCATCTTTTTAGTGGTTTAAAATGTGTTATTTCTAGAAAATGAGAATTTTGGTTTTTTTGCGCTATTTGACCGATTTTCACTAGAGTGCGGCTTAATGCATTTCATTGAACAGGTTAGGTTATATGTTATGTTATGGATAAAATAACATATGTAACCTAACATGTGTTAGGTTAGGTTAGGTTTTATGTTAGGTTAGGTTAGGTTATGCGTTTTTCGTTGTTCTTTTTAGTCGTGACAAAGTTTTAAGCATTCAAACTGTGATACGCCATTTTTAAACAATTTTACGATCACTCAGAATGTCTAATTCATTAGTCTGTTACGTTAAAACGAACGTTTGTACACTTTACAGTTTATTTTTTTCATTTCATGAAATGGAAAAGCCATATGTTACGTTAAATGAATTTCTGTTTGATTCAATGTCTGTTTGCATATTTATGCCGCAGTCCACTACGAAACGATTAGACAAATGCCAACGGAAACGTTTGTACTCGTTGAAGTAAGTGGTTAACAGATTTTAGGTTACCTTAAATTTTCTTTCGCTTGTTTAAAAACAAGTGCTAACTCTTAAAATGCATGACTTATTTAAATAAAATATATTTTCACGAGCTGAAGCAGCCAAACTGGTCGTCCAATAGTACTAATGTGTTTATTCGTGCAAAAATTTAGTACGTATTTCAGTAGTATTTTAGTAAGTACATGTAGTATATGTGCATTTATTCGTGTACATTTTAGTACGTATTTCAGTAGTATTTTAGTAAGTACATGTTGTATGAGTGTATTTATTCGTGTACATTTTAGTACGTATTTCAGTAGTATTTTAGTAAGTACATGTAGTATGTGTTTATTTATTCGTGCACATTTTAGTACGTATTTCAGTAGTATTTTTGTAAGTACATGTTGTATGAGTGTATTTATTCGTGTACATTTTAGTACGTATTTCAGTAGTATTTTAGTAAGTACATGTAGTACGTATGTATTTATTCGTGTACATTTTAGTACGTATTTCAGTAGTATTTTAGTAAGTACATGTAATACGTATGTATTTATTCGTGTACATTTTAGTACGTATTTCAGTAGTATTTTAGTAAGTACATGTTGTATGTGTGTATTTATTCGTATATATTTTAGTACGTATTTCAGTAGTATTTTAGTAAGTACATGTAGTATGTGTGCATTTATTCGTGTACATTTTAGTTCGTATTTCAGTAGTATTTTAGTAAGTACATGTAGTACGTATGTATTTATTCGTGTACATTTTAGTACGTATTTCAGTAGTATTTTAGTAAGTACATGTAGTATGTGTGTATTTATTCGTGTACTTTTAGTACGTATTTCAGTAGTATTTTAGTAAGTACATGTAGTATATGTGCATTTATTCGTGTACATTTTAGTACGTATTTCAGTAGTATTTTAGTAAGTACATGTAGTACGTATGTATTTATTCGTGTACATTTTAGTACGTATTTCAGTAGTATTTTAGTAAGTACATGTAGTGTGTGTGTATTTATTCGTGTACATTTTAGTACGTATTTCAGTAGTATTTTAGTAAGTACATGTAGTATGTGTGTATTTATTCGTATATATTTTAGTACGTATTTCAGTAGTATTTTAGTAAGTACATGTAGTACGTATGTATTTATTCGTGTACATTTTAGTACGTATTTCAGTAGTATTTTAGTAAGTACATGTAGTGTGTGTGTATTTATTCGTATATATTTTAGTACGTATTTCAGTAGTATTTTAGTAAGTACATGTAGTACGTATGTATTTATTCGTGTACATTTTAGTACGTATTTCAGTAGTATTTTAGTAAGTACATGTTGTATGTGTGTATTTATTCGTGTACATTTTAGTACGTATTTCAGTAGTATTTTAGTAAGCGCATGTAGTATGTGTGTATTTATTCGTGTACTTTTAGTACGTATTTCAGTAGTATTTTAGTAAGTACATGTAGTGTGTGTGTATTTATTCGTGTACATTTTAGTACGTATTTCAATAGTATTTTAGTAAGTACATGTAGTACGTATGTATTTATTCGTGTACATTTTAGTACGTATTTCAGTAGTATTTTAGTAAGTACATGTAGTACGTATGTATTTATTCGTGTACATTTTAGTACGTATTTCAGTAGTATTTTAGTAAGTACATGTAGTATGTGTGTATTTATTCGTGTACATTTTAGTACGTATTTCAGTAGTATTTTAGTAAGTACATGTAGTGTGTGTGTATTTATTCGTGTACATTTTAGTACGTATTTCAGTAGTATTTTAGTAAGTACATGTTGTATGAGTGTATTTATTCGTGTACATTTTAGTACGTATTTCAGTAGTACTTTAGTAAGTACATGTAGTATGTGTGTATTTATTTGTGCTCATTATAGTACGTATTTCAGTAGTACTTTAGAAAGTACATGTAGTATGTGTTTATTTATTCGTGCACATTTTAGTACGTATTTCAGTAGTATTTTTGTAAGTACATGTTGTATGTGTGTATTTATTCGTGTAAAATATTAAGTGACGGGTTACAACATCTTAATGCCAGAAGTAGTGGTGGGTATTTAAGGCTATGGCCTAACAATGTGACTGTTGTTTTGCTGGGAAAATATTCTAACAGTAACAAACTTGCTTTTTATTAACAAAAGATTCTCTCGCACAGAAACAAACTTACTGCAGTAATTTACATTGAAACAAAATGCTTATGTCACTCTTAAATTAATCAACTGTAATTTTTAACATGTGTCATGTTTTAGGGCTGGTTATTTTGCTAGTCGCGTAATGCAAGTGTACATATTTACATTGGTAGCTGTATTAAAAGATCAGTAGTTTTATATTAATTCGTAATGATCAACTGATTTCATTGAACAGCTGATAGGCTATAATAAGTTTTAGGATATGTTGTTAAAAACTAGCTTTGTTACGGTATAGTAAATGATCAGTTGTTTATATATTAATTAGTAACGATCAGTTGATTTCATTGAACAGCTGATAGAGTATAACAAGCTTTAGGTTATGTTGTTAAACACTAGCTATGTTACAGTACAGTAAAAGATGTTGTTTTATATTAATTCGTAACGATCAGCTGATTTCATTGAACAGCTGATAGAGTATAACAAGCTTTAGGTTATGTTGTTAAACACTAGCTATGTTACAGTACAGTAAAAGATGTTGTTTTATATTAATTCGTAACGATCAGCTGATTTCATTGAACAGCTGATAGAGTATAATAAGCTTTAGGTTATGTTGTTAAAAACTACGTTAATCGAAAAATTAATCATAATTAACATAAAAACGAAGAGAAAACATGATAGATGATTTTTATTTTTGGCCCAATAATAGAAATTGGTTGTTTTATTCCCTGATAAAACAAAGCACGTGTACACAGCTAGACTTAAATTCGCGTGTGAGGTTATACGAATTCCCGTACATGTGAATTCAGTTCGAGCCTCGTCATAGTCCGTAGACATTGATTCGTCACTTTGTTGACTAAGTAAAGAATTATTTCGTACAATAGTAATTCTATAATTTTTTCATGTTGTAGGTATGTGCTTTTTCTACTTGAAAGTGAAGTCGTAGTACTTCTCAAATAATAATAAAAAAAGGTTAGTTTAACTCCTTATTTTAAGTCATTGATCATTTTCAGTAATTTGTTTATTGTCATGATTTGTCTTTTTGCTTATTATTTTTTAAGTTCTTAATTGGTTTAATTAGATGTTTTCTTTTTAAAAATATTTTGTTTAAACAAGCAATTACGTAAGACAGTGAAGGTCATGCAACAGTGTTACACATACTTCTTCGTATTCAGTTATTTCCACAAAATATTATGTTCGTCCAACTACCGTCAGAGAAAAAAAACCGTCTTAGTTTCTCAAAATCGGTTTATCAGATTTCGTTCAGATTTTGGTGCTAAGTAAAGATTCATAACACAAGTCTAGGGTTAGCGAGTAAATTCAGGAATGAACAAACAAGGCTTAGAAGTAGGCATATATATATATATATATATATATATATATATATATATATATATATATATATATATATATATATATATATATATATATATATATATATACATGCGCGCGTGTGTGTGTAACAATTACTTCGCGGACAGAAAAATTTGAATCACATTGAAAAAATTATATTTGTCCGTTCGATACAGTTGTTTCTAGAAGAAACACATCACTGTTCCGACATTTTGTCAGCCAAAATAGTGTCTGGCATTTTCGAGGTAATACTTGTTCCAAATCTGAATCTGAAGTGGAATGTTTGGGCTTTAGTTCCTTTTAGAAACAATTGTATCGAACGGATATACACCGGATTTCAACGTGATTCTTTGCCTGTCTGCCTGTCTGTATGTATGTCTGTCTCTGTCTGTCTCTCTCTTTCTCTCTCTCCCACCTCTCTCTCTCCTACAAACACACGCGCGCGCGCGTAAAATTATTTTACCTAACACGCGTGTTTAACTGTTAACACAAAACTGTTGGTTTGATAATATTCCGTGTTAGACTGTTAACGCAAAACTGTTGGTTTGATAATATTCTGTGTACGTGTTAGATTTTTAACACAAAACTGTTGGTTTGATAATATTCTGTGTACGTGTTAGACTGTTAACGCAAAACTGATGGTTTGATAATATTCTGTGCACGTGTTAGACTGTTAACGCAAAACTGTTGGTTTGATAATATTCCGTGTTAGACTGTTAACGCAAAACTGTTGGTTTGATAATATTCTGTGTACGTGTTTAACTGTTAACACAAAACTGTTGGTTTGATAATATTCCGTATTAGACTGTTAACGCAAAACTGTTGGTTTGATAATATTCCGTGTTAGACTGTTAACGCAAAACTGTTGGTTTGATAATATTCTGTGTACGTGTTTAACTGTTAACACAAAACTGTTGGTTTGATAATATTCCGTGTTAGACTGTTAACGCAAAACTGTTGGTTTGATAATATTCCGTGTTAGACTGTTAACGCAAAACTGTTGGTTTGATAATATTCTGTACACGTGTTTGATTGTTAACACAAAACTGTTAGTTTGATAATATTCTAATTTTAGAGTTTAGGTTTTAAATGTGCGTTATCAGAAGGTGAAAGTAGGCAGGGAAACAGGTGAAGTGATGACACTTGATAGCGTTAACGTGCCTTTGAAGACCTCTGACAGAGTTTGGGGGAACTCATCGCAGCCCCAAGTCCCTGCTAAATAACGGGATCAATAAAGTGTAGATTAATATTTTCATTAAATTTCTATCAACTTAAAAAAAACTTGCACGCATCTTGTCGGAGTTTCCACAGATTCGGAGAAGGAAGCGGCGGGTATATTTCTGCCGGGATTTGTCTGCAAATGAAGTTTAAAACTCATTATTTCCTTGAAGTCTCACAATAAGTTCGTCTCTAACTGAAACTGTGCACTCTTCGCGTTACACTCTCTTCCTCCAAAGTTAGACGTGATGTTGGCTTTATTTCGTTTTGTTTGAATTTGTAACAAAACAGGACTAGCTTCAAAGCGCCCGCAATGTGTACAAGGGACTGGGGGGGAGTTGTTTGCCTAAGTTGATTTTGAAGCCGGCTTCAAGGGTAATTCACGAAGTCTGTAATTTTATAAAATATCCCTTTATCCCCTTAGTGATTTAGATTTTCTTTGGTATAATTTTAAATTAAGTAAAAATAAATTAAAAATTGTTAATGTTCAGATGTTAAAGTCGCTTTTTTACTTTATGGTTAATACTCCACGGTTATATTAAATAATTAAATTGTACAGACAATCGTGTACAAAAAAAGGAGAATTACTCTTTTTCCTCGAAATCATTTCGTCAAATTTTCTCTTATCGTGTTAGTCATATTTGAAGTTTGAAGTTATAATTCTACATTAAAAACTTCAGCGATATCTGATTAATCTATTTTGCAAAATTTTATCAGATTTTTTTTGATATTTTAGTAGCTCTCCGATCGCAGTTTTTTTGTGGATATAGCGACTTTTAAATTATAAAAATATCGTAAGTACCTCAAAATTAATTTTAAAATTTGACCCAAAGCGGGAAGCTTTGAAAAACAAACAGCTGCAGTTCAAAAGAAACTGCATCTTTACGCAAATTCGAGTCTATTAAATTGTTGTCTTCTTTTGCGAATTTTCAGTGGGAAATATAGAAAAATGAGCTATTGAAGCATCATCATGGCAAAATCCAGACCCGGGTCTTTGAAATAAATATTCTAAACATTCTAGTCCACTAGACAATATATATATATAGCCTATATAATGTTTTTTATACGCATTAAAAAAATTTTTTTTGGGGGCTTGGCATTTTCATACGCTATAAATCATCCCATCGTCTGCATTAGCCCAAAATGTATGCGTGTACGTGTGTGTGTGTGTGTGTGTGTGTGTGTGTGTGTGTGTGTGTGTGTGTGTGTGATTTGATTTTAAACTTGGCACAAAAATCAATTATGGGTAATAGCTTGAACAAACTCGTCAACTAGCAAAATTAGCGGTAGCCTTTACGAGGTGACGGAAAACAAGGTCATAATCCTAATTATTAAGAACTTTAAAAGACCAAATATTAGCAAACTCTGACGAATTCTTATTTTCTTTTTGTTTTTATCCACACCATATGTTTTGTAGATATTTCATTTCCTGTCCCACTTGGTTTTTATTTGAATGTATATTTGTAAATATATTTAGACTAAACAAATTACCCGATTTCGATGATTTTCTTGCCAACATTTTAAAAATATTTTAAAATTTTCAAAAGTACTTATGAACCAATAATCGGGTAATTTGTTTAGTCTAGAACGATATGCAATGTTACAGTGACAGGCACATATACGTTCAAATAAAACCAATTTGTGGATTCGTGGGACCAGGAAACGGAAATATCTACAAAACATATGTTTTGGTGTGGATAAAAACAAAAAGAATGAATTCGTCAGAGTTTGCTAATATTTGGTCTTTTTAAAGTTCTTAATAATTAGGATTATGACCTTGTTTTCCGTCACTTCGTAAAGGCTACCGCTCTTTCGGAACCTTACTGTTTCGTCTTCAGGCCGCAATACGAAATGTCAAATCCCTTTTTTGATGTCGTCACAAAGTTAAACGAAACATGGAAAACACACGTCGCAAACACTAGACACACTTGCAGATTAAAATACACACGATAACATTTGGTTTGGTCAAACGTTAAGTGCAACTTGTATGTCGTTACATTCCGGACTGCAATATGTAACTCCGTATGTAACGACATAAGAGTTGCACTATCGTTTGACCAAATAAATCTTATAGTGTGTATTTTAGCCGTGTAATTGTGTTTAGTGTTTGGGACGTGTGTTTTCAATGGTTTGTTTAATTTTGTGACGACCCCGTCAGAGAGATTTGACATTTTGTATTACGGCCTGAAGATGAAACAGTAAGGTTTCGAAACAGTGGTAGCCTGTACAGTGTGAGTAAATAGACCACTAGACGGAAAAATAGGTTATAATCCTAATTATTTAAATATGCTGCAACAATGAAATCCTTAACTTACTGGTAGTTTGAAAAAAAAACAAGAAATTTTCGATTTGGAAGAGAATCGATAATTGTAAATAAACAGGTTCTTTGATTAGATTTGGAGACGTAAATTTCTTTATTTTAAAATTTGTTAAGTTAAGATTAGTTACGAGTCTTTTCTATTGACCAAAATTCAAAGTAAACCAGATCGATTTTAGTTTAATTTGGACGATTGTTTCTGAACTGAATCCTTTAAAGAAACAATATTATGTAGTGTTTCAAGTTGGAAAATCTAGGTTAAGAAAACATTATTGTGTTTGATAGTGCGGGTATAGACTTGAACAATACGATAGTTGCCGACGATTGGCGGAAACGTACGAAGTAGGGACGCCGTTATATTGCCGTCGTGACGGTGTCAGTTCATGTTTGTCGGCTGTTGTGATTCATCGTGCACCTTGCATCGGTCGTTATAAACAAACTGTACAGAGTGTGACGCGAGTTAGGCGCCCCGCCGTTTTAGTGCTGGAATTATTTCAATACTTTTCTGCAGTTTTTTTTGGGTAAGTAAGCAATGTGTTTTTGTAAATTTTTACTTAACAAAATTAAATCAGATGACTAAAGTAAATAATATATAATCGCGTCTCGCAGTTTTGAAATTCTAATTTCACCATCAAAATCAGCATTAAAATCTGCATGTATTACATTGGAAATGCGATAATGAACCCGGACCGCCGTCAAAACATTTTGTAACTTTAGGGATTCTGAGAATGCAAAATGCTCACGATGGTGAAATAAGATTTTCTAAAAAAAAGTATGCCATAGAAGTTATAGATTTGTATTTATCTGAAATGACCGCCATTTTGAAACTGTTTTGCTAGTTGACGAGTTTGTTCAAGCTATTACTCATAATTGATTTTTGTGCCAAGTTTAAAATCAAATCAGACCAAAATTGCGAACGTGGGCGTACACACACACACACACACACGCACACGCGCGCGCGCGCGCACACACACACACACACACACACACACACACACACACACACACACACACACACACACACACACACACACACACACACACACACACACACACACACACACACACGCACGCACACGCATACGCACACATTATATAGGCGCACAATTATATATATATTGTCTAGTGGACTAGAATTTTAGAATGTTCATTTCAAAGACCCGGGTCTGGGTTTTGCCATGATGATGCTTCAATAGCTCATTTTTCTATATTTCTCACTGAAAATCGCAAAAGAAGACAACAATTTAATAGACTCGAATTTGTGTAAAGATGCAGTTTCTTTTGAACTGCCGCTGTTTGTTTATCAAAGCTTTCCGCTTTGGTTCAAATTTTAAAATTAATTTTGAGGTACTTCCTCACGATATTTTTATAATTACTCACTTCATTGATTATAATTGATTAAAATTTATAAACGGTAGAGATCTATTGGAAATATAGACAACAGATATCTACTTAAAAATATGCGGGACAATTCGTTACAATTTTGAATAGAAAATTAATAATGACACACTGTATACAAGCTTATGTTTACATTTTATTGGTGTGAAATGTTTTTTTGTGTAAAACTTTGGAAAATGGATATCCTTTAATTAAAATAAAATTACGTTATTTTAATAATTTTAATGTTGTTTCAAACATTTTTTTAAACGTATTTTAACTTAGATATAATGCTTTAATTACGGTTTTATTATTTATTAATTACAAAGTTACACTTATACTGTGTATTAGAAATCGTGGATATTTAAAAGCGTGTTTTAAAGATTTTTAAAATGTTTTGTTCGTCCTTGTAAATGTGCATATTGTTAGAGGCTAAACGAATTAAACGATTTCAAATCGTTGGCGGATCCATGGGAGGTTGAAGGGGCTGCAGCCCCTCGTTTTGGAATTGGAAACAATTTAAAGAAATATGAATTTTTCAATTGCCTAATTATGTAAAATTAGAATGCCAACTATTGACATAATTTTACTTTTTATAATAAAACAGGGGTTCTCTGAATCCTGCATGCACAGACACAACGAGACAGGTTTAAAGTTTAACTTATCCTTGAAGAGGAAGAGGAAGGGGGAAGAAGGAATAAGTAGGCGCACACATTTGTTAGTCGGGAGTGGATGCAAGGACGCGAGGTGCATTACGTGAGTGTGAATTGAAAAATAGCAGACAAAAACGATCCAAACAACATTGTTGATGAATTCAGGAAAAGTTAGACGCCGTTATCTGAAGTGAATTATCAGTTAAAACCATGAACTTGGTAAAAAAAAAAATTTTAATTTATATTTATTTTATACATTTAATTTGATGTATTCGGTGTGACAGGGACTCTCCAAAATAAACCTACGTGTACTACAATAAATAATATTTTTCTTTTAGATTTTACCACAAAGGTTAAATTTATTATCCTGAAGTAGATCGAGAATGTATTTAGGCCCATATGGAATTATTGCTCGTGCATGAAACTATTGGAAATTATAATAATATCTTTATGAGTGACCGGGTTTATTCTTGGGTCAGCCCCATTTCAAAGCGGCTGGATTCGTCCATGTTTCAAATTTGGCATTTTACAAGATGCACGGTTATCTCTAGTTCCATGTACAGTGTTTGTTGCTATTAACGTAACAGAATAAACGGAAAATGTCGTTCAAACTTATTTGCTTTGTGAAGATAACTAAAGCGTGTTTCTTAAAATACGTTTTTTTTTTGTCAGCTGTTACCGCAATGATTTTCATTTAGTTTTCATTCCGTTCAAAATTGTTTTTAAAAATTACTTTCTACTTGTGTGTTGTTAAATTTTTATTTTAATGTTCTTTAAAGGACAGCTGTTTAAGATATGTGTGAACTTATAACAATGAGTGCTTCAAAAAGAGAAGTTACAACACGAAAATATTTATTTCTGTTTTTTTTTTTTTGGTGTTTAACGTCCGACTATTGTGCACACTTGGGCTAATGCAGACGATGGGATGATTTATAGCGTATGAAAATACCAAGCCCTGGCCGGGAATCAAACCCGGGTCCTCGGGGTGAAACCCAGTACGCTATCAACTAGGCCACGAAGCATTTATTTCTAAATGGAGCCTATCATTAAATAAGCAGCTTGTGAATGAAAAGTGTAATTAATTATAGTTTTAATTTATTACTATTCTAAGTACATAGAACGTAATATGGTATTCTTGAAAATATCGAACTTAAGACTTTGAACACATTTTATAAAAATGTGCTAAATGTATTAAACTTTTAAAAAGTGCTTCTGAATCGAATAAAAGTGGTTAATTATTTTTATATCTTACTGTTTATCTCCCTCCTTCCCTCCCTCTGTGTGTTTGTGTGTGTATGCGCGCGCGCGTGCGTGTGCTTATTGCTTCAGACTAACCTAATTGACAGATTTCAACGAAATTGAAAATGTTTGCTCATATATCGGGATTTAAAATTAAAAAAAAAATATAAGTCAGTAGGCCTACCGTAACAAAAACTGTTATCTATTTCCTCGATTCGGTTTGAAACTGTCGATAAAAACTCGGAAAATCGATTAATCGATTCCTGTCTCACAAAATCGATTAATCGAAATTCGTTTATATGTTTATCGTAGACCATATATGAATACAATTAACTCAGATTAGAAAATGTAAAATAAATTTGTGATTCGTGCGCGAATCGGAAAAATCGAAAATAAACCCTGACTTCTGTCGAATTTGTTTTTGATTTTCTCTCGGACAGTAAATTTATTTTGTTTGAAAGTTGGTAAAATTATTTCAAGTTTGATCTACATTGTTTTTATATTTGATATTTTCACTCAGTGATTTAGTACTGTGCAGTCACAAAATGTCAAATTCTATTGTATAATCTCTATAAATATTCATTAGGACGATTACTGTATTGTTACAGAATATATTTAGAAATTTTACATAACCTAGAAGGACTTTATTCCGTTATTTACGAATGAAAAGGCTTGATTGTTTTGCATAAGTACGATTCATTGTTTCAATGTATTTTCAGTGTCGAAATCTGCGTAACGTCACACCGACGACAGGCACTAAACCGTGCGACACAGTTGCGCGCAAAGTCAATTAATTCGACGTAAATAACTCCGTCACCGAGTGGCCTTTTCAACTGATCTGCATTTGCATGCAACGAGTGCGGCAGGTATCTGTACTAACGCCCTTGTTGACCTTGAACACCCAGCTGATTCAGTCACTCTCATTTCCTGCTTTCCAATGCAACGATACAGTGCGGTATATACACATGTATCGGACACAATTAGGTGTACTGTAATTATACCAGTTATGATTACAAATATACGTTTCATTGCTTCACAACAAAAACATTTCCAATTAAGAAGTAAATAAAGGCTTGTTCGGTTTAGCGTCGCTCGTCAATAAAAAGCCTTTTATGAAATTTAATTAAATTTAAAAATACTGTAATTTTGCAGTATTTAACGTCGTTTATAGTGGTCAAATCGGAATTTCAAAAACGTTATACATTTTTTAAAATTATTTTTTATGTCCGCCATTATGAAAATGGTTGAACAGATTTTGCTAAGTAACGAACTTGTAATACAATCGATTTTTGTAGCAAATTTGAACTGAATTGAACAAAAATTCCGAACGATAAAGTAGCAAAACAGATATAAAAATTTCTCTTTGTTGAGTATAATGATCTGCCTTCTCTAGCTTCGTCAATTCTACTTTTGTTGACGCGTTTCGGAGAACCTCCATCTTCAAAAACTATATCTATACTCCTGTATATTTGATTAATATTCTTGAATTTTATTGATATAAAATTTAATATGTAAATTTAAAATGTAATTTCAATATATATACATATATTGAATAATATATGTAATATTTTATACTACATATATATATATATATATATATATATATATATATATATATATATATATATAACTATATGTATACACTATATCTATACCTGTATAGATATAGATAGTAGTTTTTTACTCCTGTATAAGAGTATAGATATAGTTTTTGAAGATGGAGGTTCTCCGAAACGCGTCAACAAAAGTAGAATTGACGAAGCTAGGGAAGGCAGATCATTATACTCAACATAGTGACAATAATCCTAGCAGAAAAGAAGAAGAATAAAAAAGAATAAAAATGTCTACAACTTTTTAAACATTTAGACCGCAGGGGTTCTCAACGGGGTCAGGTGGAATTTTGAAGGGGGTCGATTGAATTCGGGACCTATTGGGGCGATGACATAAATTCCATTTTTAATCCCTCAATATATCAGATGTGGTGATTTACGATAAATGTTAACAAATATTTCCCCGGATAATCGGAGGGCATCAACTGCAACCATCTCACTAAAGTTTTATGTATTTGTATAATAAATATGATTTATATTTTATTTAAATTTCTGCTTCTATAAACATAATTATAGCCTATCTTTAACATATCTTAATAATACAAAAAACAAACTATTAAAAAAAGATTGTATTACTGAATTGCTCCTAATAAAAGCTTCATTTGCGGTGATATTTGTGCAACATATTGTAAACATATGCCTATAGGAGTCTACGGAATAAAAAAGGGAGTCGAAACAGAAAAAAGGTTGAGAACCCTTGGATCTAGAAGTCAAAATTGACGGTCATTTCAAGTTTCCAAGTCTGGACGGAGTTCATCGTGATGGCTGTTCACACAGGTTATTTTCTAATAGAAATTCACTATTAACAAATGATATCGCATGACACTAATGTTTATGTATGTAATACTCTAGCGTGATACAAGAAAGCGTTTCACGATTCGGCAGAGCGTGATGGGAAATCGTAGATTTTTTTCGTGCAAAAACGGCAAGGCGCGCCTAAAGGGGGTTTCACTTTAAAAATAGTTTTACTTTTAACGTTATTATAGCCTGTAGTCTTGAATATCAATTCAAGAAAATGGACGCTACAAATAGCGGTGGATGTTTAAACATAATCGCGGTACAAAGCTGTCCCGCTGACGTGATGGAAGTTAATTTTCAAAAGTAATTTTTTTATCGTACCAACTCTGATTTCGTCAAAATCTGCATATATTAGCATTTTAAACATTCAAATTGCACTAAAAATACGAAAATGAACCCTGACCGCCGCCGAAAAGCTTCTTAATGCAACGGTTTTTGAAAATTCTGAATGCTAATTTATGCAGCTTTTAACGCTGATTACGACGATGAAATCAGACGTTTCCACATATAAGACAAAAAAATTTATAAATTGGCCGCCATTTTGAAACTGTAAAACAAATTTAGCTGGTTAACGAATTTGTCCAAGGTATTACCAAAATCGATTTTTCTGTCGTTTGAATCAAACCGGACCACACACACACACACACACGCACACACGCACGCACGCACGCACGCACGCACACACACACACACACACACACACACACACACACACACACACACACACACACACACACACACACACACACACACACACACACACACACACACACACACACACACACACACAGACACACACACACACACACACACACACACACACACACACAGACACACACACAGACACACACACACACACACACACACACACACACACACACACACACACACACACACACACACACACACACACACACACACACACACACACAAATTTTAACGACCACTGAAAAAGTAACCTACAGGTCAGAATCGGTCCTTATTTCAAGATCCCGGGTCCGGGTCTTACCATGATGGCTGTCTAATAGCTCACTTTTCCAACTGAAAGTCGCTAATAAAACACGTACTGCAATGTATTTTGCAGAGCTGTTGACGTCTCACTACTGACAGACGTATGTAAGAAAGTTTATGGCACGTGGCAAAATTCCCAGTCACGTGCCAACGATTCCTTCACGTCAACTGGAGTGTTTTGGTTTCGTCACAATGTATAAACAATGCAGAAACTTTCTCATAGTATACGTAAACGCATAACTGTTGGTTATAACGGTCACTGTAAATGAACACTAGCATTGTGAATAAATTTGAGGATGTATTGGAAACTTGTATTAAGGCTACGATACAATTATAATTACCAGTTATCATAATTAATTATTATTAATTAAGTAATTAATTAGTTGAGTAATTATAATTATCAGTTTATAATTACCAGTGTGCCCGTGCGACCTTTCGCAGTTCGTAAGAAAAAACAAAACAAATAATATACAACAAAGAGTTAAACACTGGCTCCTCTCTATAAACTGTGAAATATGTGACAATCATAACTTTCCTTGTTGATACATGAAAGAAAAGGGAAAGAGGTCAGGACGTTTTTTGATAATAGAAAAAAGTACACATTCAGGCATTCCAAAAGAAGTATTTACTTACATTTTTTATTCTAATTTCATATTTGAAGCTGTAAGTCAGTAAAATTAATGACTGAATTCTAACACTGAACTTTATTGAAATATTTACAAATGAAACCGACTATAACTTGACTTTTACAATACATACCTAAGTTAGCTACAGTATTTACTGTTTGCTAGAAGCAGAGTGTTATATTTAATGACATTTACACATTAGAACTGGCTTAGATTGTCTACTTTCAAAACTGACTCGGTCAATAATTATTAAAGTCTTGAATACAGTAATAATTTGAATATTACTTTCAACAATGATTTTTTTTTAGTAATCAGCTGTTTTGGTGCACACAAAATTATTTGTCACCATGACTGTGTTGTGCTGCACTCTCACGGGGACACTTTATACTGCTCCTGGAATTTTGTTTAATACCTTTTATCAGTTTTAAGTTGGTTTTGTTTTGTTGTAAAGCCTTAAAATGGTAAAATATAAGACGTGAGCGTCCCTGGTGTTCTGATGAACCCCATAGGCCTATATGTAGTTTCAAAAACTCAGGTCCTTATTTTTGGAACAAAACCGATCGGAATGCTTAGCCTATTAATATATGAAAGATAATACGATAGACTGGTTTAATATCTTAATGTCTAGTTGAAGATTTGGTTTTTTGAGCTTTCTAACAAAGCAAATACAGCAATTACTACGTTTATAAATTTCAAACTGTCGCTCCAAAAACTGGATGTTATTTTTGAGCTATTGGAAAAAATTTAATTTGGTACTTTAATATGTTAGTAAATTTCCGTTTTAAAAGGTGTTGCCGTCAAAGGAAGATCCAGTTCCTTACCTCATTTTGTAATGAATGAATGAATATTAGGGCTTACAAACACACTGCGACCTTCATAGATTATTGTGACCTCCTTCCTATACTCCGGATACTTTCAGTTACTCCAGGACTCTTCATGAAGTCCAGGATTTGCGGAGGACTTAGGGTAGGTAGATTCCTCATTTATAACTGGTAACGTCCCAAAATATTAGCTGTTCTCGTAGCAATCGCCTCGGCGTTCCCTCTTCCCTCCCGAAGTATCTGCAAAGTCGGACCTTACACCAAGCAACATATTAAAAATGTTCCTTAAGGGAAGAAACGTTCCTCTCGCTGAAGTGATGGAAATTCCTTACGTTTAAATCTTATTTTACCGCCATATTCAGCGATGGAGCCTATTTGAAAATATTGTTTCGCTTTTACTAGTTGACCGAACGAAGATAGGTTTTTGTTTCAACCGAACTTTTGGCCTTTGGTTTGTGTGTTTGTTTTCGCAGATCCGGCCCAAAGTATTGACCGAATGTTATACCAAATAATATAATAAAATTTGGTTTGAAATTACCATTCATAATTTTTTTTTTATGTTTAACGTCCGACTATTGTGCACATTTGGTCTAATGAAGACGATGGGATGATTTATAGCGTATGGAAATGCCAAACCTCGGCCGGGAATCGAACCCGGGTCCTCGGGGTGAAAGCCCAGTACGCTATCAACTAGCCACCGAGGCGGCACCTTTTATAAAGCCGGAACGATTTATGTTAAGGTTTCTTCCAATTCACTTCCGTTTCAAGATGGCGGTCTCTGATTTACTATGAGTGTACGAAGTTTTGACCAAAACGCGTTAATCGATTGTTTTGAAATTTGGTATGAAGGTACCTTTTATAAAGCCCAAAACGATGTATGTGTTAGATATTGTCCCATTTACTTTTATTTAGAGTGTAGTTGCTGGCTATTTCGTGTAGTACTGGCTGAATGGAAAGACCTATCATAATTTTGACCGCTTCATGGAGAAGAGCATAAAATTTCCAATAAATTTGATCGTGTAACATTTTTCGTAAATATTACGGTTACCGGTTAAATTGGCGGAAAATGTTACGAGCGCTGTCGTGGAGCACTCTGTATATTAATTACGAGTATACTGCGAGGTCTGCTGTACTTTGAACTAGTACACTGTAACACGCCACCAAAGAGGATAGCCATGCAAAGGATACGTCGTGTAACACCCGCAGCTACTGGATTAAAGGACACTCGCTACTGAAGCACTGAAGTAAGGACTATTGTCCGTTTTATGACGAAAGAGCCTGAATAGGAAAGTGTACAGAAATGTCATTACTCGGCCGTTGTGTGCAATACCCTGTATTGTGGGGCCGTGTGATTATTTCCAGTACTTTTAGAGAAAGTGTAACGGCCTTGAAATATTCGTATTGGGTCCAACGCAGCGGGAAGGAAACATTGTGTTTATAAATTATTACATGAAAATAAAAACATGTGTGATTATATTTCTTTAAACAACTATTTGCTTTATTTTATTATCTGATAATTTTGTGAAAAAATTGGTTTTGTAAATTCTTGTGAACTTAAGAGTTTCTACGAGTAAAAGATATTTTTTCCTCGATGAGTGTGTGTGTGTGTGTGTGTGTGTGTGTGTGTGTGTGACGGAAAAGTTGGAGGCTAGACGAATCTACCAATTCGTGATTAAAACTGGAATACCAAATTTAAAGTTAAAACGATTCGGGAGTTTTAAAGAAGAAACGGTTTTTTCGTCGATAAATTTTCAGATTTTTGAACAACAGCGAACCATTAGTTTAAGAGTTTCAAAAGAGTGTAAGATAATCTTTACAGGTTTTATAAGATTTTGAATCGTTTTGCTAGGCAAAATGAGTTCATTTGTGTATATTCTTATTTCAATAAAATTTCAGCAAAACTTGATGAACACTTGTTGAGAAATTATATCGATTTTCACTTTTTTTTCGATTTTTCCTGAACCGTATTCCTTTAGTAATAAAGCGATTCACTTGTGGGCATTCGTAGACTGACTAAAGAAAATGTTAAAATGTTCCTGAGATATGGTCATACCATACCAAATTTCATTGAAAGTAGTCAATGCATTGAGAATAAACTTACTAGATGATAATCTGTGAGCGTCGCTGCTGGTGGCATCTAGCGGCAAAATGTTTAACTACAGCTAAATTGATAATAGTGCCGTCTATTTTCTCAAACGTCTCCCGCTGTCCTTTCAGCGTTCGTAGCGGTAGTTATTCCAACTACTTGGACTTCAGCCGCTATTATCTAGAACGCTCTACTTCTGGTACCTTTATTACATCCAATGGTCACTGAACGCAGACGAACGACGAACAGACATAGGGCCTACATTTAAAATCAATTTTTACCTCGGGTTCTAAAAACGAAGAGATTCATAAAAATCTCCAAAAAAACTTTTAGCGATCTCAATATTTTCTTTATAAAACTGAAGTCTTTCTTGTGTGTAAATATGTATTAACATTTTGGAAAACATTGGTTTTAATATTTATAATAGTTTAATAATAAAACAGTTTAACTGTAAATAGTGTAACTGTTATAGTTTTATTGCAGTTTAGTAGTAAAGTAGTTTAACTGTAAATTTATCAAACATTTTACAGTTTTTATACGTTCATCATTCAACTTGTGATAGTTTCTTTTTATTTATTTATTTATTTATTACAATCTTAATTTTACAGATTAAATGAGTAATACATATAATTAATCTATAACATGTATTGGACTTAGTGAGCTAAATCATGCGGCTTATGACGCTTAAGTCGTCTTTTGTCCAATTCCACATGTAAGATTTGGATGGCTTCGACGTTCGAATGTTGATGTAGTCTCTTCTCGTGCCGAGAGGCGCAGTCTTGTATAATCTCCTTTACATACTTCAGGTCTAGGTCTGCATGAAGCTCATCATTCCTCTGGTACCATTTGTTTGTCATTGCACGAATAATAAGATTTTGTACTCGCCGGATAATCTGTAATTCTGGATAATAGTTTCTTTACAATTCTTGCTTATAGTTTGAAAGAGATATTTAATGGGAAATTTAAAGTACTTTTTAAAGTTTTTTTCTGAACTGGTAATACACGTACAAAAATAGTATTTGAACAGAGCAGAATAATGTTACAGGTCTTGACAAAAACACGTTTTTAAAACCCAACGCTTTTCAGGTAGCATGTAATACGGTATGCATAAAATTTTCCAGTCAATTTGTTTTAGATTCTAACCTAAAATTCTTAATGTAAACATTAAGAAGTAAATAAAGTATGAACTATTGACAAATTTGAATATGTATGTAAAGTTAATAACATTTTAAAAAATTGTACGAACTATTGACAAATTTGAATATGTATGTAAAGTTAATGACATTTTAAAAAATTTGTACGAACTATTGACAAATTTGAATATGTATGTAAAGTTAATGACATTTTAAAAATTTGTACGAACTATTGACAAATTTTACTGAATATGTATATAAAATTTAGTTAATGAAAGTTATTTTTAAAAAAATTATACGAACTATTGACAAATTTGAATATGTATGTAAAGTTAATGACATTTTAAAAAAATTATACGAACTATTGACAAATTTGAATATGTATGTAAAGTTAATGACATTTAAAAAAAAATTATACGAACTATTGACAAATTTGAATATGTATGTAAAGAATTTTTAATGAACATTGACAAATTTGAATATGTAAAAGTTACTGAATTTTTAAAAATTTATACGAACTATTGACAAATTTGAATATGTATGTAAAGTTAATGACATTTTAAAAAAAAATTATACGAACTATTGACAAATTTGAATATGTATGTAAAGTTAATGAATTTTTAAAAAATTATACGAACTATTGACAAATTTGAATATGTATTTAAAGTTAATGATTTTTTCGAAAATTTATACGAACTATGACAAATTTGAATATGTATGTAAAGTTAATGAATTTTTAAAAAAATTATACGAACTATTGACAAATTTGAATATGTATGTAAAGTTAATGAATTTTTAAAAAAATTATACGAACTATTGACAAATTTGAATATAGGCCCTATATATAAAGTTAATGAATTTTTTAATATTTATATTTAATTAATCAATTACTCACTTTTTTAATTTTGAAATTTTGTACAACAAAAAATGTAAGCAATAAGTTTGTATGAAGATTTAATATTAACGATCTGTTAAAATTTATATGAGGCGTAACTTGTAATGAGAAATTGATTAAATTTTTATGAAAATCTATCGCGGGAAACGCTCGAAAAATTGATTTTAAAATTTGACCTAACCAAACAAACGGAGGAAGCATTATTTCCGTCGCGGCAAAAATGTAAGTCGACATTTGTGAGGTCGAACCGACAAGCGAGATTGCACTGCATTCAGTGTATTGACTCGCGGGATGTAACCGGAAAGTGTGTAAAGCCGAGAATGAAGTAAAGTACGGGGTTTTACGTGGTGACATCTGTAACGGACACGTCTAAACCTGTTAACAGTTTGACTGGCGGAGGTTTCTGTGATTACAGTGGCAGTGAACTGGACAGTGTCGAACAAGGTTTTTTTTACTCGACTTTGTATTTTATTTTAATAACTTTGCAAACATATTACCCAAATTTTTTTTACAGTAAATTAGTTCCTCAATTGAAATTTCAATATCGTTTTTTCCACATATTACCCAAAATTTTTTTTAATTATTCGAAATCTGTCAAGTGTGTGTGTGTGTGTGTGTGTGTGTGTGTGTGTGTGTGTGTGTGTGTGTGTGTGTGTGTGTGTGTGTGTGTGTGTGTGTGTGTGTGTGTGTGTGTGTGTGTGTGTGTGTGTGTGTGTGTGTGTGTGTGTGTGTGTGTGTGTGTGTGTGTGTGTGTGTGTGTGTGTGTGTGTGTGTGTGTGTGTGTGTGTGTGTGTGTGTGTGTGTGTGTGTGTGTGTGTGTGTGTGTGTGTGTGTGTGTATTTCAGCATACTAATGTTTGCAATATTGGTCCCATTTGATTCAAACTTGGTACCAAAGTTAATAGCTTAGATACCTAGCAAAATTCCTTTAACAGTTTCAAAATGGCGGATATTCCAAATTTAATACACCCCGATAAGTAAAGGCTGATTATTAACAAACTCTCTTTTAAACACGGGTTCAACTTATAAGTTTGTGTATTGAATAAGCAACACGCCGATAAGTAAAAGCTGATTATTAACTGTCTCAATTCTCTTTAAACGCGGGTTCAATTCATAAGTTACTGAATTGAATAAGCAACACGCCGATAAATAAAAGCTGATTATTAACAAACTCTGTTCTATTTAAACACGGGTTTAACTCTTACTTTTCTGTGTTGAATAAGCAACACGCCGATAAATAAAAGCTGATTATTAACAAACTCTGTTCTATTTAAACACGGGTTTAACTCTTACTTTTCTGTGTTGAATAAGCAACACGCCGATAAATAAAAGCTGATTATTAAAAAAAAAGGAGACTCCACAGTCCGGAATGTAACGACGTACGAGTCGCGTGTGTAGCTTGGCCAAGCCGAATTTCATGATGAATATTTTAAATGTGTAATTGTGCTTAGTGTTTGTGATGTATGTTTTAATGTTTTGTTTGACTTTGTGACGACCTCGACAGAGGGATTTAACATTTTGTATGGTCTGAAAATTAAGCTATAGAGTTTTGAAACCGCGGTAGCCTTTATGAGGTGAGTTGATAGACCACTGACGGGAAGAATAGGTATATAATCCTAAACTCTGTTCTATTTAAACACGGGTTTAACTCTTAAGTTTCTGTATTGAATAAGCAACACGCGGATAAATAAAAGCTGATTATTAACAAAATCTGTTCTCTTTAAACACGGGTTCAACTCATAAGTTTCTGTATTTAATAAGCAACACGCGGATAAATAAAAGCTGATTATTAACAGTCTCTATTCTCTTTAAACACAGATTCAACTAGTAGTTTCTGTATTGAATAAGCAACACGCGGATAAATAAAAGCTGATTATTAACAAAATCTCTTCTCTTTAAACACGGGTTCAACTCATAAGATTCTGTATTGAATAAGCAACACGCCGATAAATAAAATCTGATTATTAACAAAATCTATTCTCTTTAAACACGGGTTCAACTCATAAGTTTCTGTATTGAATAAGCAACACGCCGATAAGTAAAAGCTGATTATTAACAAAATCTGTTCTCTTTAAACACGGGTTCAACTCATAAGTTTCTGTATTGAATAAGCAACACGCCGATAAGTAAAAGCTGATTATTAACAAACTCTGTTCTCTTTAAACACGGGTTCAACTCATAAGTTTCTGTATTGAATAAGCAACACGCCGATAAGTAAAAGCTGATTATTAACAAACTCTGTTCTCTTTAAACACGGATTCAACTAGTAAGTTTCTGTATTGAATAAGCAACACGCCGATAAAAATGCTGATTATTGAAAAACTCTATTCACTTCAACACGGATTAAACTCGTAAGTTTCTGAATTGATTAGGCAACCTGCGGGTGAGTACGGGTTATTATTGACAATCTCATTTCGCCAATACTAGAGACGGGAGAGGTTACTGAACAAAACAGTCGTACAGTCATAGTGTGTCGTGCCTCTGCATTGTTTGGTCCCATTTAACCCAATAGCACTCTCAATTAGGTAACAAAAGCGTTCAAACTGCTCCTACGTTGTAACTTCACCCCTCCCTCTCACCCAGTTTAGAGAAAGTAACGCGGCAGTAGAAAATTATCGTGACGCCTTGGTAGCAAGTAATACAATGTTTTTGTGCTGCATTTATTGCTACTCGATTATTAGCGAATTTGTATTGGAAAAGTCAGTTATTGGAGCTGTCTAATAATATCTAATACCTGAAGATGGTAATTTGAAATGAGTTCCGATCCTGACATTTAGAAAACGTTTTTTTAATAGTAAAAAAAACTTGTAAAAAACTTCGGATTTTCTAAAAATCCACTGTAACGATTTTTAGTAACTTTGCTCAAATATAGTTCATAAGTAACCAAACAAAACTAATGAGTACCCAAATATTTCGTTTCGAGACGTTTTGAAAAACAAATTGGCATAATTTCTCAAAATCGATTCATGTAGTAAATCGATTCAAAAGTGTAGTAAATTTGAAATAAGTAACTTACACTTTCGCAGGAAACAAATTAAAAATTAATGAAAAAATGAAAAATAAAATTATTAAATTATACAGTCGGATTTGTTTTCGATAACATGTATCATGTTTTAGGGCTGGTTGTGATGCTGAATTTTGCAGTGCACAAATTTATATTGCTACATAACAGTATATTTTGCGCGACGCAAGTCTCATATTACATTAATTACAATTAAAATTTCCTGTGTTGCCGCCCGGGATCGAACCGGGGACCTAGCGCGTGTGAGGCGCACGTGATAACCACTACACTACGGAAACTGCGAAGATGTTTGACAAATATAAATAATGTCATGTATCGTTAATTTAATTTTTGTAAAATATTGTTTAATGAAATTTCTACATATTATTTACGAACGTTTTGATATTAAAAATGTTATATTAATATTGTAAAAAAATATATTTAATAAAATACAATACAAATAATTATGTAATAAAAAAAAGTAAAAATCCTGTTATTAAACTAAAAATAAAAACCACGTGCCCTGTTTTCGAACAAATTATCGTAATTAAAATAGAAGGAAGAGAAAACATAATAGATGATTTTTATTTTTTGTTCAATTACAGAACTTTTTTGTACATTGCTTAAGGATATTTGAATTATTTTTCTTAGAAATTCGTAGGTCTGCTTTACCAATTTTTCGGGACCATTTTTAAAAATAATTTTGCAAACAAACTTTTGAAGCTCGTTTTCGTTAAAAAAATCAGGATTTCTGAAAATTTGGAATAAGGATTTTGGTGAAAATTCTGCTCAAATATAAGTACTCTAAGTACTCAAATTGAAATACCCTAATTAACTATACGAGTTTGCAATATCCTCGAAAATTCGTTTACAGAAAAAACGTCGGATATCCAACCTAATGTTTGAAAATTGTTCTTTTAAAGTTTGGCCATTCATAACTCCGCATTATAAAAACAAGGGTTCAACTTAAGTTTGTGTATTGAATAAGCAACACGCCGATAAGTAAAAGCTGACTGTCTCAATTCTCTTTAATCGGTGTAGCAAACGCCGATTAAAAGCTGAAAACTAAAACTCCAATCGAAATTTTCAGTTGAGGTGTAAATCGTAAACCTTGACCGCTGTCGGGTTTGTTTTGTTTTTTCGACTTACTTAAAAGTCTGTTGCAGTGATTTGAGTTCTTGAGTTGATAAACATTTGAAAAAAGTAGGCCGATTTCGTGATCCTGTGGGCGGTAGTGGACATTTTTTTTGTGCGTGGGAATATTGAATGTAAGAAAGTTCGTGCATTTAATAGAAGTAATTTTATAAAACTTAGGTTATGTCAGACAGATATACTGTATGTAGTCTAACATATAGGCGCCTGAGGGTAGATTATATATCCAAGAGGCTAACCCAAACACAACCAAGACCCACCGCATTGAGGCATACAGTATGTTTGTGGTACAGACAAGTCGTTAATTACGTAACAAGCCTTCCGTTCGACAGTTGGTACCAATTACATTAATGCACGCTGTTCCTACAATATTAATCGGCAGATATTTTGAATTAATATCTCCAACATACGAAGTTACATCTGTTACTGATCTTTATTTGTGTTGGTACTCTAAGGGTCAGCAATCGTTCCGGTACCATTGCGGTAATTACTTGCATAAGTTTCTTAGCGATAAAAACAGTTTAAAAATGGCGGACACTAAACATTTTCGTAATTTTTTAAAAAAATTGCTTAAATTAGCATTTTAAATTTTCGGTTTCATTAAAGTAAGAAAATGAACCTGACAGCGATCACGGTTGCAGAATTTATCGCTAATTACGAGTTGTATTCAGAAAGTAACGAGAATTTTAATTTTTTGAACAAAGTATTTATTTATTCTTCTACATCGATGTTGTCGCTTTCAAAATAGTCCCCTTTGGAGATTATTCACTTGTTCCAGCGCTTCTTCCAATCCTCGAAACACATCTCAAACTCGATCTTTGAGATAGACTTTAGTTCTTTCAGCGATGCGCGTTTAATGTCATCTACGGCTGTAAAACGACGACCCTTTAAGATTCTCTTTATTTTTGGAAATAGGAAAACGTCACACGGCCATGTCTGGCGAATATGGAGGCTGGGGCATCGTTACAGTACTGTTTTTGGCCAAAAATTCACGAACAAGCAATGAAGTGGAGCTGGTGCATTATCGTGGTGCAAAAGCCATGAATGTTTGTCCACAGATCCGGGAATTTTTTCGGGGAATCACAAGGAACCATGTATGGTGAATATGGAGGTTGGGGAATCGTTACAGTATTGTTTTTGGCCAAAAATTCACGAACAAGCAATGAAGTGTGAGCTGGTGCATTATCGTGGTGCAAAAGCCATGAATTGTTTGTCCACAGATCCGGGCATTTTTTCGGGGAATCACAAGGAACCATGTCTGGCGAATATGGAGGCTGGGGAATCGTTACAGTAATGTTTTTGGCCAAAAATTCACGAACAAGCAATGAAGTGTGAGCTGGTGCATTATCGTGGTGCAAAAGCCATGAATTGTTTGTCCACAGATCCGGGAGTATTTTTTCGGATTGCTTCACGAAAACGGCGTTGAACTTGTCGGTAGTACTCCTTATTGACCGTTTCACCTGGTGGCAGGAATTCATGATGCACTATGCCATTAATATCGAAGAACACAGTGAGCATAACCTTCACGTTTGACCGCACTTGTCGAGCTTTTTCGGTCTTGGCGAGCCAGACTGGAATGATTGAGGCTTAGTTTCGACGTCATATCCGTAATCCCATGTTTCGTCACCTGTTATAATACGTTTCAGTAATTCTGCATCGTCGTTGACTTCATTTAGCGTCTCCTGAGCAACTTAAATTCCATGTTTTTGTTCAAAATTCAACAATTTTGTATCGAATTTTGCTGCCACGCTTTTCATACATAAAACATTAGAAACAATGTCGTGACATAATCCAATCGATATGCCAACATCATCAGCGACCTCTCTAAATGTGATTCGGCGATTGTTCATAACCATTTCTTTCACTTTTTCCACGTTTTAATCGGTTGTTGATGTGCTGGGGCGTCCAGGGCGTTCGTCATCTTCAACGTCTTCACGGCCTTCTTGGAAACGCTTATACCACTCGTAAACTCTTGCTTTACTCATAACAGACTCGCCATAGGCCTGTGTTAACATTTCACACACTTTGATACACTTTATTCCATTTTTCACGCAAAATGTGATACAAATTCTTTGATCCATTTCTTTTAACAAACGAAAATCGCCGAGCTCGTATAAAAACCCCTCTAACCTTAGTGGCTGTCACAAAGTCAACAATGAAAACAGCTGAAAGTTTTATCATATTTCAAGGGCATGTATACCAACATAATAAAAAATGTTTGACAATTTAAAAATTCTAGTTACTTTCTAAACACACCTCGTATATTGGTGAAATCGTATACAATTTTTTTTGTTGATATTGTTGCTTTTTAGAAATTCCTTCTACTAGTTGTGTGTCACAATTATTTGTTTCGTGTCATTTTCAAATAAAACTTTATTTACGAGGTAACCTAATAGCGCTCAAATTTTGAAAATCACTGAAAACCTGATTGTTTTTGCCTCTAACAATGAAATTCATAGTTTGCGTCAGAGATAAAGTCTCTAATTACTTTTATAGTTTTTGCACGTTCTCAGTCATTTCTGTGTGTGTATCATAATTTTTAAAAATACTGGTTCCAATATTCATATTAGTTTAATAGTAAAATAGTTTAACTAACAGTTTTAGTGTAGTTAAATAGTTTAACTGTAAATTTATCGAAAATTTTACAGTTTCTACACGTTCGTCATTAATTTTGGTGTATTAAAATTTTTGAAAACATTAGTTGCAGTAGTTAAAATAGATCTTACTGTAGTAAATACTGGGAAATTTTCAATTGAAAATTACTCTTCACGATCGCTGGAAAGATTCAGATTTTAAAAATCTTTTCTCGATGAGGTGTCAAGATATACTTATTTAATTATTTTATAAATTTAATAATTTTATTAATGTTATTTTAAATTTTTATTAATTTAATTATTTTGTAAAATTTAATAATTAGTTAAAATATCCATTTAAATTTAATATAACATTTTAAATAGAAACTATTTAGAAATAAAATAATAAAGTGAACCTCATTAGCTGAATAAAACGTTTGGGCTGATTTTTTTACGAATCGGAAAATAGGAACGATTAATACATATTCGACACGGTTATGGTTTCACGAGAAAGTTTGTGCCGTCGAGGTGCTATCATTTATTCCTTTTTATCTGCCGCAGGATATATTGCACGCGGTTATGTCCCCTTTAACTGTGCTCTGAGGTCGGTTATATATCATTTAAGAAAGATGAGATTGTAAAACGGTAGCCATAGTTATTTATTGAAGTAGTGTCAAAAAACGTAGGTAAATAGAGAAAAATATTTATAAAAACTGTTTACTAATTTACATTTACTAGTTTAATTAAAACAATGTTCTTATGAAACATTTTTTTAGTAAGTAAAAAATTATGTTTTCGTGTTATTTGGAGGTTAGTGAACATAAAACTTGGCCTGAGGGTGTAGCCTTTTTTAATCCTCGGATTTTTGGGTATGCAGTAAACCGTCTGTTTAACGAACTATATCGGGCGGGAAGTAGTCCGTCAAATAAGAGCCTGTGCTCATTACTAATTATTTTTGAAATGACTACTTCTTATCGCAGGGTATGGGTATATGTTTTGCACGGGGAAAATTCAGTTTGCCGTCATGGAACACTCTTACACATCCACTCTAGTAAACATTATTATTCCAAACATTATTATTACAAAATTATTACAACACAATAATATGTTTTTGTTTGTTTAGTGATTAATAAAATGTATTTTTGAAGTGAAAACTTGTATGGTCGCGGTTGACAAAACATGGGTATAAACATTTGCTTTCGTATCACGCTTGAATCCGTAATGCATACATCACAGCATATATTGTTCTTGTATATACCTAGACTGGAAGTGACTACTTCTAAACAGCTGATTTCGCACAATAGCTTCAATTTCGTTTAAATTTAGGTTATGTTTATTGTTCTTGTTAATTTTAAAAATGTGTATTTTCTAAATTTGTGTAGATAAATTATTGAATGTATATGACTTACCAATTTTTGAATGCCAGAATCACAAATATATTCATTATTATACTTAGACAATATAACTGTCATGTATAACAGTCAAAAGTAGGGTAACTAAACTAAAAAAGGGTATATAAACTAATTAAATTACCTTATATAGCCTAAGATACTCAAATTCATAGTCTGTGACAGTTTCAGTTAATTTTTAAGTTGTGTACGTACACACACGTGAAATTTAATACGAAAATAATTTTCAAAGTTGTCATTTCCTGCATGCATCTAAATTAAAAAAAAATCATAATAGTGAAAAAGTATACAGTCAGGCATGCGAAAAGTAGTCATGCTACGTTTTTTTGATTTACTGACATATGTTTTGCCGTGAGGCATCTTCAGATAGATTAATGCTAAATATTATAAAGTTTACTTATATACCAATACAGTTATTGTTTATTGTAAAATACCATTATTAGGCAATATAAGTTATACAGTTAGAAATTTAATCTTAGATAACAACTAATTTAAACCAGTTTTTTATTGTACGTCGAGTGTTCAAAAAATGAATTTTAATTTTTTGAACAAAATATTTATTTATTCTTCTGCATTGATGTTGCCGCTTCAAAATAGTTCACCATTGGAGATTATGCACTTGTGCCAGCGCTTCTTCCAATCCTCGAAACACTTCTCAAACTCGATCTTTGAGATAGCCTTTAGTTCTTTCAGCGATGCGCTTTTAATGTCATCTACGGCTGTAAAACGAACGGCCCTTTAAGGTTCTCTTTATTTTTGGAAATAGGAAAAAGTCACACGGAGCCGTGTCTGGCGAATATGGAGGCTGGGGCATCGTTACAGTACTGTGTTTGGCCAAAAATTCACGAACAAGCAATGAAGTGAGCTGGTGCATTATCGTGGTGCAAAAGCCATGAATTGTTTTTCAACAAATCCGGGCGTTTTTTTCGGATTGCTTCACGCAAACGGCGTTGAACTTGTAGGTAGTACTCCTTATTGACCGTTTCACCTGGTGGCAGGAATTCATGATGCACTATGCCATTAATATCGAAGAACACAGTGAGCATAACCTTCACGTTCGACCGCACTTGTCGAGCCTTTTTCGGTCTTGGCGAGCCAGAATGCCTCCACTGGGATGATTGAGCCTTAGTTTCGACGTCATATCCGTAAACCCATGTTTCGTCACCTGTTATAATATGTTTCAGTAATTCTGCATCGTCGTTGACTTCATTTAGTGACTCCTGAGCAACTTCCATTCGCCGCTGTTTTTGTTCAAAATTCAACAATTTTGGAACGAATTTTGCTGCCACGCGTTTCATACACAAAACATTGGAAACAATGTCATGACATGATCCAATCGATATGCCAACATCATCAGCGACCTCTCTAATTGTGATTCGGCGATTGTTCATAACCATTTCTTTCACTTTTTTCACGTTTTCCTCGGTTGTTGTGCTGGGGCGTCCAGGGCGTTCGTCATCTTCAACGTCTTCACGGCCTTCTTGGAAACGCTTATAGCACTCGTAAACTCTTGCTTTACTCATAGCAGACTCACCATAGGCCTTTGTTAACATTTCACACACTTTGTTACACTTTATTCCATTTTTTACGCAAAATTTGATACAAATTCTTTGATCCATTTCTTTTAATTAACGAAAATCGCCGAGCTCATAAAAACATGTCTAACCTTAGTGGTTGTCACAGACAAAGTCAAGAATGAAAACAGCTGAAAGTTTTATCATATAAAGCTATCAAGGGCATGTATAACAACATAATAAAAAAAAATGTTTAACAATCAGACTCTTCAAGCCCGCGAAATTAAAAAATTCTCGTTACTTTCTGAACACACCTCGTACATCGAACTTAGGTACACATTGTCAACAGTAAGGATAAAATAGATATCTACGAAGTAGTGGTGTATGTAAAGTTTGTCTGTGAAGTGTGACTTTGTGTAGGACGTTAATTTTTAAGTTGTGTACACACACGTGAAATTTAATACGAAAATAATTTTCAAGAGTTGCCCACGTCTGCATTCATCTAAATGTTGTTAAAAATAATTAAATCATAGTGAAAAAGTGTACAGTCAGGCATGCCAAAAGAAGTACAGTAGTAAATTCTGTCCGCCAGTCCTGCACTGCCTAAGTCTATTATTATTTTTTCTTGTTCTGTATTGTGATATGTGTGTGTTCTTGTTGAGTTGTATGCACAAAGTAATATGTTTTGTTAAATATTTTGGTTAGAGTAAAAAAGGGTTTCTATTACATATTAAAAGGGTTCATTAGATATTGAAAGTGAAACTATTAACTCATTCCGTACGTACTGTACGTGTACAGGAACTGTTAAAAAAATAAAACACCGATAGAAAATATTGTCACCCATTTAAAGAATATTTCAAAAGAAATAATTTCGGTTTTGTTGTTCGTTAAATCCAAAATCCGTTTGTTAAACCGTGGGTTTTCTATATATCGTGAACCACGAGTGGTAAAATTATTTGAAAGCAATTGTTTTAGCAATTTAAACAAGGCATTTATTTCACCAACAGGTCTTTGTTTCGATGTGTTTGTACAAAGCATAATGCAGTTGTCGAACAGATTTCTAGTCATAATCTACATAAACAGTAACACAAATAGTATTTGATTAAAATCGGCTTCACTGATTTCGTTTAAATAAGGTCTTTAATACGAAAACAAAATGCGGGGTTAACAATGTATCCGCAATTTTAGTTTTGAAAGTTATCGAGAAAAAATCGGAAATTTTAGCTTATATTCTTTAAAATCGATTTATCAGAATAAAAACTCAAATTACCGTACCAAATGTAATGTGGTCAAGTTAAACAAATTAACTGTTTTGGAAATATTTAGAAAAACTTCTAACACTTACTATTTACTACTTTAGGATTTTTGGTGTGTTTCTTTTAGCAAGTTTCCATTGAATCCGCCATCTTGGTAAGACCCAGACCCGGGACTTGATATGAGCGTCCATCCTGACTTTTAAAATAAACTTTTCAAGTGTTGTTTTAACTTAAATGACAGCAAATTCAAACCTTTAAAAGTAGTTTATGGCGATCAGGGTTCATTTTCTTATATTTACATTCAGTGTTCATTCAGAATTCAGGAAATTTATTTCTGTTTCTGAAAACTCTACAAGAATATTGTCTTTACTTTACTTCAGCTATTGTACTTTTCATAAGCCCCACTGGGTTAACACTTGTGGACACTGTAAGTTGTGTTTTTAAACGTTTGCCCCTTGTCACGACAGTAGGCTATACGATTCACAATTCATGAACGTCAGGGGCGCTTATACCGGGGCTTAGGGATTTCGAAAAGAGATGTTGCTGCTAAAGTTTTCAACTCGATTACAATAACACGACCCGCTGGATAACTCGCGCGGGCATATAAATATTACAAGTTGGCGTTTAGTTTTCCCGAGGAGTAAGGTTAGGTTTTTTAGCGAATTTATTATGTTGAAAAGTTCGACCATCATTGTATGACCCAAGCATAAGATCTGATTCTGAAATACAGATTAATTTTTTAGGTCTATTGTAAACATATGTTTTTACATATATCGTCCTCTCTCTCTCTCTCTCACTCTCTCTCTCTCTCTCTCTATATATATATATATATATATATATATATATATATATATATATATATATATATATATATATACTCATGTCACACACACACACCTCACATCCTGAGTATATATGAGTTATTTTTAACTTTTCAAAATTTTGAAAAAATTGGGGTTAACGTGAAAGTTTAAAAAGTTTTTTGCTGAAATTTTAAACATATAATCAAACATACCACAAGTTAGTACAACAGATTTAGAGGTCCAGTTTGCTAAAAATTCAAAAAAAATTAATTTTTGTTTTATTTTGTGGTCTAAAATTATATATAATTAGTAAACCTTTTTTGAAAAAAATATGTAAAAATATTTCCCGTGATAGGTTTAACAACGTGAATGTAATTTTCAGAGTAATTCAATAGAGAATACAGCGGAGTAATTTTCATACTTATTTATTGAAACTTCTACATGTTATATAATATAATCATTGTAATCCTAGTATTACTTATGATGAACGAAACTAGATTTTTTCATATTTCAGTTTTGTGTATTGGCTAACCTGTATACAACTAAAAGTAAGAAGTTGACGTTTTATTATATATTTATTATTTTTTATGACTTTCCGAAAGTTGTTTTTTCGGCAATTAGGTACATTTTTCTCAGGAACTAAAAAAATATAATAGTATGAATTTTATTTTTAGTTATAATGCTATACTGTAACACTGGAAACACAAATGTTTCAACTATATTAAAAAAAATATTAAAAATATATTTATTATATAAATATATATATATATATATATATATATATATATATATATATATATATATATATATATATATATATATATATATATATATATATATAATCAGAAACTACAACACAGTCATAAAACCGGAGGTATTATATGCAAGCGAGAAGCTAGTACTCCACACAAAAGCTACCATGGAGGATATTTTGAAGGAAGAACGCAAAATCTTGAGGAAGATCCTTGGCCCGAGATTAACAGAAGATGGATACAGGTTGCACTCCCGGAAGACCACAGAGAAGATATCGAACCTGGCAGCAGATATCAGAAGAAGGAGGCTTCGGTTCTATGGACACATCAGTAGACTCCCAACAACGAGACTTGCCAACAGAATCCTTAAGTATATACAAAGAGTCAAATCAACAACGTCGTGGATCGCACAAGTCAGAATAGACCTACATGACGCAGAAATAGACTCAACAGACGTTGAAAACAGGAACGCATACAGGATAAAGATGCTCGGTTGGAAGGTCCCAGAGAATGAAATCCCAAAGACAGCAGGGGTAAAATGTACGGAGGAGCGGAAGAGGATCCATGGGGACAGGATGAGGGAGGTGTGGAGGATTAGAAGGAGCAAGACATGAGTCGGAGTGCTTTGCGTGATCCAACAGGGTCTATACGCAGATAATAATAATAATAATAATAATAATAATAATAATAATATATATATATATATATATATATATATATATATATATATTAAGAATTTAGTAACATTTTTTACATATTTTTACATAAGTAAAATTTTTTAAATGTCTGAGAATGCACGAAATCATGATTTGTTCAAAGAAAAAAAATACTATAATATCTCACGAATTTTAACATGGGGAAGGATAGAGCAAAGTGACCCCTTAAAATAAAGAAATTGATAGTTTTTGATTAAATCGAAAAGCATTATAATAAACCCTTTCCGCCGTTTTTTATTTTTTACCCTGTCCACCGAGGTCTTCCTATTTACTTTCGAAATGTATTTTTGTTTTATTTAAAGTTTTGATTCACTGACTTGAGATTAATTATTAATTATTAACGAATTTTGAGAAATTATGCTTATTTACAGTTGTTTTTGTCGTTTTATTGGGGTAATAATTGAATGTTAGAAAGTTTGTTTGTTGATGTTTGTTGATGTTTGTTAAATGTATTCGGTTTTAGGTATATTTTGAAATGGATGGGTCACTCAAATAGTGATTTATTTTGACTAAATACAAATATAAGATAAAATTATGAGATAAACTAATAGATGAACACGAAGTACTTTTCGATACACATCAGTAATCTCGTTGTGGGCATCGCTGTTAGTTGCTCTACAAACATCAAAGCGATAACATAACTCCATTCTCCACAACGGAAGAGTAGGATGGCCGCCAAGTCAGATTTGACTCCACTGAACCTTTTTTTCTAGGGGCGTATCAAAAACATAGTTTATCCCCTGAAAATAAGAGACTTAAACAGCTGACGTAGAACTTATAAGCATTGAACAGCTGTCAGAGAACTTACAAGCATTGTTTTTTTTTTGTGTTTAACTTCCGAGTATTGTGCACACTTGGGCTAATGCAGACGATGGGATGATTTATAGCGTATGAAAATTCCGAAGTCCTGGCCGGGAATCGAACCCGGGTCCTCGGGGTGAAAGTCCAGTACGCTATCAACTAGGCCACCGAGGCGGTTACAAGCATTGTACAGCTGACAGAGAGCTTACAAGCATTAAAAAGTTGATATAGAGCTTATAAGCATTAAAGAGCTTAGAGAAAACTGACTAGCACTAAACAGCTGAAGAGAGCTTAAAACATTTAACAACTAACAGAGAGCTTACAAGCATTAAACAACTAAAAGAAAACGTAGTAGCATTAAATAGCTGAAGAGAACTTAGAAGCATTAAACAGCTGGTAGAGAGCTTAAAACCTTAAACAACTAACAGAGAGTTTACAAGAATTAAACAACTAAAAGAAAACTTAGTAGCATTAAACAGCTGAAGAGAACTTACAAGCATTAAACAGTTGGTAGAGAGCTTAAAACATTTAACAACTAACAGAGCTTACAAGCATTAAACAACTAAAAGAAAAGTTAGTAGCATTAAACAGCTGAAGAGAACTTACAAGCATTAAACAGTTGGTAGAGAGCTTAAAACATTTAACAACTAACAGAGAGCTTACAAGCATTAAACAACTAAAAGAAAACGTAGTAGCATTAAACAGCTGAAGAGAACTTACAAGCATTAAACAGTTGGTAGAGAGCTTAAAACATTAAACAACTAACAGAGAGCTTACAAGCATTAAACAACTAAAAGAAAACGTAGTAGCATTAAACAGCTGAAGAGAACTTACAAGCATTAAACAGCTGGTAGAGAGCTTAAAACATTTAACAACTAACAGAGAGCTTACAAGCATTAAACAACTAAAAGAAAAGTTAGTAGCATTAAACAGCTGAAGAGAACTTACAAGCATTAAACAGTTGGTAGAGAGCTTAAAACATTTAACAACTAACAGAGAGCTTACAAGCATTAAACAACTAAAAGAAAAGTTAGTAGCATTAAACAGCTGAAGAGAACTTACAAGCATTAAACAGTTGGTAGAGAGCTTAAAACATTAAACAACTAACAGAGAGCTTACAAGCATTAAACAACTAAAAGAAAAGTTAGTAGCATTAAACAGTTGAAGAGAACTTACAAGCATTAAACAGTTGGTAGAGAGCTTAAAACATTTAACAACTAACAGAGAGCTTACAAGCATTAAACAACTAAAAGAAAACGTAGTAGCATTAAACATCTGAAGAGAACTTACAAGCATTAAACAGTTGGTAGAGAGCTTAAAACATTAAACAACTAACAGAGAGCTTACAAGCATTAAACAACTAAAAGAAAAGTTAGTAGCATTAAACAGCTGAAGAGAACTTACAAGCATTAAACAGCTGGTAGAGAGCTTAAAACATTAAACAACTAACAGAGAGCTTACAAGCATTAAACAACTAAAAGAAAACTTAGCAGCATTAAACAGCTGAAGAGAACTTACAAGCATTAAACAGCTGGTAGAGAGCTTAAAACATTAAACAACTAACAGAGAGCTTACAAGCATTAAACAACTAAAAGAAAAGTTAGTAGCATTAAACAGCTGAAGAGAACTTACAAGCATTAAACAGTTGGTAGAGAGCTTAAAACATTAAACAACTAACAGAGAGCTTACAAGCATTAAACAACTAAAAGAAAACGTAGTAGCATTAAACAGCTGAAGAGAACTTACAAGCATTAAACAGCTGGTAGAGAGCTTAAAACATTAAACAACTAACAGAGAGCTTACAAGCATTAAACAACTAAAAGAAAACGTAGTAGCATTAAACAGCTGAAGAGAACTTACAAGCATTAAACAGTTGGTAGAGAGCTTAAAACATTAAACAACTAACAGAGAGCTTACAAGCATTAAACAACTAAAAGAAAACTTAGTAGCATTAAACAGCTGAAGAGAACTTACAAGCATTAAACAGTTGGTAGAGAGCTTAAAACATTAAACAACTAACAGAGAGCTTACAAGCATTAAACAACTAAAAGAAAACGTAGTAGCATTAAACAGCTGAAGAGAACTTACAAGCATTAAACAGCTGGTAGAGAGCTTAAAACATTAAACAACTGACAGAGAAAGTACAAGAATTAAATACTCGTAGCTGAAAGAGAATTTACAAGCACAAAACAGCTGACAGAGAACATACAAGCATTGCTCATTAAATTATTATCAGTATTTACAGATAACCACTTGTTGTTTGTTGTAGCAAACTGTGTCCATGTCAAATATTTTTTAGGTATTCTAACAGTTCGTGCCATACTTTGATCCATTTATTTTAATGATTTATTAAAATGTCTCATTTCTTTTGGGTTGACCCCGTATGTTAACTTATTTTGAAAAAAATGTATGAACATTTTTGTAACGGACCTAACCTAACCTAAAATACCGAAGAAAGAACTGGACAAAGTGATTCGTATTTGTTGAAACGTCATTTGAAATGGTGTATTTCTACTACCGGAGCTTGTCTGACAGCTGTGTTCTGTTCCGATAAAGTTTAAAAACATGCGGCGACAGTTTCCGACGTAACCTTGCGAGATTAGAGTCAACTAGATGTTCACTTTCTTTTAATAAGAGTGCATCACATGTCAAATGGTTGTTGCTACAATTGGCAATGAATTGTTCGATTTAGCATCGTTCGATTACAAGTAGTTGTGAGCTTAGAACCGGAAACAGTTTGTTAGGTTTTTTTTGAACTTCAAAACCGGATATTGCCGAGTACTATTCAGGTGACTGGTTCAGGTTTTCGAAAAACTGATAATTCCATAGCTATTAGGCATTAACGGCACAAAAATATTGTATAAATATTAGTGTTCAATTAAATTCGTTCACTTAAGGAAGGCAATCTGTTTCTGGAAGTATCGATAAAAAAATTGAAAAAATGTTCATTGGTTAATTTTAAATCGTATTTGAATCAATAGGTCTAATGCTTGAATATTTTAAAAATTGTCCTGAGATACAAGATAACAAAATACTACAACCACACTTGTAACCTACTTTCCACGATGAGTAAAAATCGGTCAAGTATTAGTTTACCAGCATGAACGTTTGTTGTGAACACACTTTGAAAACGGCAATGTACTACGATTTCCAATAAAACTAAAAATCGATCACGAAATTTTTTTGAATTTTTTTAGGTCTGGCTGTGTGTTTAAATTTGTGTGTGCACATTTCTGAAGACTAAACTACTAAACTGATTTACCGATTCCGATGAAATTCGGTAAAAGTTCTGTCTGAGGTTTATTTAGAAGTAAATTATTTTTTAAAAACTCTTAATAGTGAAAAAGCTTGTATAAAACTACGGATTTTCTAAAAATCTACTGCAACGATTTTTATTAAATTTTGCTCAAATATAGTTCATAAGTAACCAAAGAAAACTAATGAGAACCCAAAAATTCGGTTCAATAGGTATTGAAAAATCGGCATAATTTATCAAAATCGATTTATCATACTTCGCTCGAATTTTCATCATTGTATGGCAATTCATAACTCAAAACAGTGTAGTAAATTTGAAATAAATAACTTACAGTTCAGCAGGAAACAAATAAAAAGCAAAGGAAAAATGAAAAATAAAATTTAGGCCTAATCACTGTCGGATTTCCATTTTTTTTAAACATGTGTCATGTTTTAGGGCTGGTTGTGTTTTTGGATTTTGCGGGGCGCATGATGCGAGTGCACAAATTTATATTGATATATAACAGTATATATTTTGAGCATCGCAAGTCTCATATTAAATTAATTATAATTAAAAATTTCCTGTGTTTTCGCCCGGCGTCGAACCATGGTCTTTGCGCGTATGAGGCGCACGTCATAACCACTACACTACGGAAACTACGAAGTAGTTTGATCGATGTAAACATATGAATCGTTAATTTAATTTCGCTAGTTATGTTAAAAGGTCAGTTGTTTTATATTAATTCGTAACGATCAGCTCATTTCATTGAACAGCTGATAGGTTATAATAAGTTTTAGGTTATGTTGTTAAAAACTAGCTATGTTAAGTTGTCGTGTTTTCGAACAAATTTCTTCATTAAAATAAAAAGGAAAGAAAACATGGCACATGATTTTAATTTTTGTTTCAATAACAGACATTTTTTCTATTTATTTACGAACTAACTGTAAATCTACTATATTTTTAATTTTGTACACTGACATCAATTCTTCATTAATATGTAAAGTTTGAATGAAATCTGATAATAAGATTTTGAGAAATTAGGCAGATATTACAGTATTTTTGCTTGTAATTAGCGAACCAATTTTTTTTATGTAAATAAATGAATGCATCAAAGATTAAGTAATGTTTTTGAACTATTGTTTTAGTGTTATTACTATCAAAACTGCAATATTTTTTACTTATCGATTATACACAAGAAATGTTTATGAAACCAATACTTAGAACTTAAGGATGATAATAAAACGCCAGGAATGTTCCAAGGACATTTTATTTTGGTAATATCCGCCGCAGGGAGGCGTATGTAGCCCCAAACGCGTATAAACATAGCTTTACGTATCATTTGATATCGATGTTATATTGTGTCGTGCTATGCTATTCAATGTTACACAGCTACTGAGATCACAATGGCGGTGATTCTCATTGTGTCATTGTTCCCGTCTTAAGCGGTAAACACATAAACTGCTCAGCGCTTGCTCAAGTGTATGTGTAAAACACATATTGTTACACTTTGAGGATTTAACTAAACACTTCGGTGTAAACCTTTGTACAAGGCATGTCAAAATGTTATACTTTCCTTTCTGAATACATGTTACGTCAACACACACACACACACCTGCGGTTAGTATTAATATAAAACGAGCATTAGTAGTTGACTGTGCCATTTTGTGTTTTCTATGAAAATAATAAATTTCTTGAAATAAATTAGAAATAAAATCCAAATTCTCGATACATAATTTTCTTATCAAATTATCAAAAACCACTACGATTATATAAAAAACTGTTAACTTTATAAAAACAATTACTTTTTTTAATAAACAATATTTTTTTTACTATAACATGTAAGATCGACTTATCGACAAAATATCGAAAGAATAATTTCCTGGCAATTGTCTACAAAACTTAAGATTATAATTTATTAATTAATTCAGTGTTCAATTTTTGTCGATAACCCGATTGCACAATATTAAAGCAAGATTCGTGACCTTGTCGGCCATATTGAATCTATTTCGTATACTACTAATGTTAATTAAATATATAGATTACTCCGTTATTTGGTAAGAAAAAAATTTTCTATTTTTGTATGTTTTGTATCCAGTGCCGGGCCTTAGCCTTTTGGACAGGTCGGGCAACATTTACTGTGGCGCCTATGTAAGGGACGCGTTTTTAAGATATCTAATAAAAATGGGTATACATATACTTTTGAAATAAATTTGAAATTGTTATTATTGTAAAAATATCATTTATTTAAATATAATTATTAACAAATAGTATTAGATAACTAGTATAGATAAATAGTATTACTGATAACTTTAAAAACCTAAACAGCGGCGCCCTAACTAGACTCGGACGCCGCCTGATTTCGCTCCCCCCCGCAAAGGCCGGCATTGTATGTATCTTATTCAGTAAAGGTCTTGTAAGTGGGAATGTGGTTCATTTTTTACATTGTTTTAAAATGTATTTTTTATTAGTGTCCCGTATTTAAAAAAATACAAAATATAAAAAATGGACCAAATTCTTACATGTAAGACATACTGAGTGAAATATCAATCATAATTTTATTTTAACAAATGGCGGATTAATGTGTGTTTTTATTTAAGATTAGAATGATAGATGCGACCAATGGGCTTTACAGAACCTTAAACAAAATATTTTTGACAGACGTTTTGTGTCTTGTAATCGTTTTATAAAGTTAACAAATAACAGGGTATTAGACGTCAAAATTTTAAACAGCTTTATTTAAAAAGAGAAAAAACGAAGCCGTTTTCTTATGTTGACGATTGAATGAATTTGCAGGCTTACTATCGCACTGCGACCTTTGTGTCCCTTTCTATATTCCTGAGATGCTCACAACACCTTCTCCAGTCCTAATCTCTTCATAACGTCCAGGAGTTGGAGGGAATTCAAGATGTGTAGCTCGTCCACTTCTAATTGCTGACTTTCCAAGTTCCTTATTGAGGTGCTTGCTCTGTTAATTCCCATTCACTTTGTCTTTCTTTTGTCCGTTATTACGTAATTTTGTTCCATTTGGTTGTAGAGTGAGATCCTGATAATTTTATTTTGGTTTCTTACTTATGGGAACACCCACAAGTAGCTGAGGAAATGAGGTCCGTCCACACAGAGCCCTGTATACATGGACACGGCTGAGAGGTCACCTGGGCTCCGTTTGATACACCATTAGGGTGTCATACACTCCACGGGTCGCTTTACACTTTGGTGTTAACCAAGTTATGTAGCGTATTGAATGTGTGTGTCTTGGGTAAATAAGTGAGTATAGTACGGTGGAATTGCTAAGCCCATCAGCTGTTCACTTCAGAGAGGTCACCTGGGCTCCGTTTGATACACCATTAGGTGTCATACACTCCACGGGTCGCTTTACACTTTATAGTTAACCAAGTTATGTAGCGTATTGAATGTGTGTGTCTTGGGTAAATAAGTGAGTATAGTACGGTGGAATTGCTAAGCCCATCAGCTGTTCACTTCAGAGAGGTCACCTGGGCTCCGTTTGATACACCATTAGGGTGTCATACACTCCACGGGTCGCTTTACACTTTGGTGTTAACCAAGTTATGTAGCGTATTGAATGTGTGTGTCTTGGGTAAATAAGTGAGTATAGTACGGTGGAATTGCTAAGCCCATCAGCTGTTCACTGCAGAGAGGTCACCTGGGCTCCGTTTGATACACCATTAGAGTGTCATACACTCCACGGGTCGCTTTACACTTTGGTGTTAACCAAGTTATGTAGCGTATTGAATGTGTGTGTCTTGGGTAAATAAGTGAGTATAGTACGGTGGAATTGCTAAGCCCATCAGCTGTTCACTTCAGAGAGGTCACCTGGGCTCCGTTTGATACACCATTAGGGTGTCATACACTCCACGGGTCACGGGTCGCTTTACACTTTGGTGTTAACCAAGTTATGTAGCGTATTGAATGTGTGTCTTGGGTAAATAAGTGAGTATAGTACGGTGGAATTGCTAAGCCCATCAGCTGTTCACTTCAGAGAGGTCACCTGGGCTCCGTTTGATACACCATTAGGGTGTCATACACTCCACGGGTCGCTTTATACTTTGGTGTTAACCAAGTTATGTAGCGTATTGAATGTGTGTGTCTTGGGTAAATAAGTGAGTATAGTACGGTGGAATTGCTAAGCCCATCAGCTGTTCACTTCAGAGAGGTCACCTGGGCTCCGTTTGATACACCATTAGGGTGTCATACACTCCACGGGTCGCTTTACACTTTGGTGTTAACCAAGTTATGTAGCGTATTGAATGTGTGTGTCTTGGGTAAATAAGTGAGTATAGTACGGTGGAATTGCTAAGCCCATCAGCTGTTCACTTCAGAGAGGTCACCTGGGCTCCGTTTGATACACCATTAGGGTGTCATACACTCCACGGGTCGCTTTACACTTTGGTGTTAACCAAGTTATGTAGCGTATTGAATGTGTGTGTCTTGGGTAAATAAGTGAGTATAGTACGGTGGAATTGCTAAGCCCATCAGCTGTTCACTTCAGAGAGGTCACCTGGGCTCCGTTTGATACACCATTAGGTGTCATACACTCCACGGGTCGCTTTACACTTTGGTGTTAACCAAGTTATGTAGCGTATTGAATGTGTGTGTCTTGGGTAAATAAGTGAGTATAGTACGGTGGAATTGCTAAGCCCATCAGCTGTTCACTTCAGAGAGGTCACCTGGGCTCCGTTTGATACACCATTAGGGTGTCATACACTCCACGGGTCGCTTTACACTTTGGTGTTAACCAAGTTATGTAGCGTATTGAATGTGTGTCTTGGGTAAATAAGTGAGTATAGTACGGTGGAATTGCTAAGCCCATCAGCTGTTCACTTCAGCTGCTTCTGCCGGATTTGTATGTCGATAAAAGGTGTATTTTGAATACAAATTTAAACTTGTTTACTTAAAAAAATATACATAAGTTTGCCGATTAACACTTATTCTTGTTCAACCCCCGAAACATTCGGTAAGAATTTCGAAACACTCATTAACTCATGAATAAAAGCGAAATAACACTCACTAATACCTACACTACTCAATAATACCACAGCACGTTTCTCCAACCACTGATCGTATTGTAATTACATGTGGCATAAAAATCCTCTTAGTTTATAGTTGTCAGATAAGAAGATCACCTTTGTAGTTTTAATAAAATCTTCCTGCAAGGGATGAAGTAAGGGTTGAGCCTTATTTGTACAATGTATTTAGTTTATTTTGTTTTACTGCAAGATGTTTTTCAGTATGTTCTTTCACAAGCAATAAGAAATCGTAAGACAGCAAAAAGATACAGTGAGAGTGATAAAGAGTTTAAAAATAAAATCGAACAGCTTATAATTAGCTAATTTTATAGGAAAATGAGCTATTGGAGCGGCCATCACGGTAATACCCAGACCCGGGACGTTGAAATAAGCTCCGATCCTGACATCTAGATCACTTTTTTGAAGGGTTGTTAAATTTGTATGTGTGTCGCAATTTTAGTCCGATTTGATTCAAACTTGGTACAAAATTCGTTAACCAGCAAAATTCGTTACGTTTCAAAATGGCGGTTATTTAAAATCTTTAAAATTCATAACGTTTTTTTATTTTAAATTGTTTTCCAACTACTGTTTTAACGATCGTAATCACAATTAAAAACCGCAGTGTTTAGCATTTTGAAATTTCAAAATCCGTTGAAATTAAGGAATTTAATTTGACAGCGGCCTAGATTTATTTTTGTACTGTAAAATAAATTTGAAAGTTTAAAATGCTAATATGTAAAATTTTAATACTACGAGTATTTACGATGGTAAAATCTATGTCTCAAAAAAAGGGCAAGATCGTAAAATTATTTTTGGAAATTCGCTTCCATCATGTCAGCGAGACATCAGGTGCTTTTTAATTTTGTACAATATCGCAAAAAAATGCTAATATGTAAGATTTTAATACTACGAGTATTTACGATGGTAAAATCAATGTCTCAAAAAAAGGGCAAAATCGCAAAATTACTTTTGGAAATTCGCTTCCATCATGTCAGCGAGACATCGGAGTGCCGTGACTATTAAAAAGTTAAATGTGCAGAATCAGTAGAAAGGTAGATAATTTTTTTGCGATAAGTACATTTTTAAATTATTTTAAGAAATAATGCAGTAATTTAGGTTTGGTACGTCACAACAAAAAATATTAAAAATGTTAAAAATCTATTTGACCGATTTTAGAAAAATAATCGGAATTTTCGCGAAAGTAACGATTGTACAATTCGTACAGATGATCCGTTTAGTGTGTTTTTGATCAAATAAACGTAACGTGACAAAATGTTTTATAAAATTTATTTCAATTTGGTGCTATCTTTAAACTTTTGTTGCTGTTTTTTTAATTTATTGAAATTGAAGGTAAAACAAACTAATACTTAACCAGCATTGTCTTATCGTTCAAACGCTAGCGTTTTTTGTCGACAGATTGTTTAATTTTACAATCTAATAAACTGCCAACCCCATTTATCCATGTGACATTGCAATACGGAACAACGAATGACAGGTGATAAAACGAAGGATCCAGTAACCCTAGTTGGGTGAATTAATATCCTATCCCGTCATCAACGCGTTCATATTCAGAATCAATCAAATATTGCAACTCTATCAACGCCTTGTCAGCCGATGTTATGTATACTGTCACGTGATCTACGTGTTTCAATTAAACTCGACAGATAGCGTTGTCAAATTAACAACTCTCGCAGGACTTATTGGTTTGAATTGTATTAGGCGAGACAGTTTCAAAAACCTCATTTTTGGACAAATCTACATAAAACACAAGTATTATTGTGAACTAATTAAAATTAGTAGCCATCTTTAAAACGGTAACGATATCCAATATCAATTCATTTCAATCGATCCAGTAGTTTTTCATGATAAAATTTCATGATATAATTTTATGACGGTAATTTTGTGAACTATTTCAGTTCAGTACAAAATTAAGTTTTAAAGACTCTCCCGTAAACTTTTGTATTATTTCTTATTAGCTGAAAGCAGTAACGAGTTAATCATACAATAAAAATAATAATAAATCCTCTGCTCTATAGGCCATTGAGGAGTGGCCGGGGGATACGTAGTCAGTGATCGCGATTTCCCAGCTGTAGTTCTTGCCTTTTCAACCAGGATCGCTACCTATACATCGTACCTATCGTAGCTCCTCCATTCCTCTTTTATTGTTAAGCGAATAACGTCACTGCTGGGACTCGAACCCGAAAGGTCTTATTTGCACACTTATCCTATAAAGTAAATTATTTGTGATGTTAAAATCTACTTTTTAAAACTTTGGATTTTGGCTGAAAATATGAAAGTATTATTACATGTTTTGTTTTGTATAAGTCTTACCTTAGCGAATTGAAACAATACACGAAACTGATTATGGTTAGGGAAGAAACTAAGACTAGCTCAAGCCTTACATCCTTCCCATCACCCAAACCATCAAATGAGTACAATGATAAACACGTTTAGAAAAACAAAAATTACTGCACACAGCTGCCTAAAGTGAATTTGAAAAAGCAACATTTAGTATGCATTTTCTGACGACCCTCAGAAAGTGTTCAATCGGCTTATGGGTTCCGGGTGTTAACATGACGGCCGCATAAAAGCAGGTCTCACTGTACAAGACAATAAAGTTATTAAATTATGCCTTTTATGGTCCGGTCCTATTTGGTGGCAACAAAAAGAATTTTCAATTAACCCTTTTCACTTAATGATCAAATAAAATATTTATTGTTCTAAGCTTTCAAATATTCCTTTTGATATTGCTTCGCCTGAAAAAAGAGAAAGCTTTGAAAATGTTTTCTCTTTGGCATTTTAACAAGGAGTCTTTTTTTAATGTTCTTTAATTAATAATTCTTTAACAAGCAAGCGCTGACAACGAACGCGTAGTTAATCTGCAAAAAACAAACATTTAATTATAAAACGCAGTTCATGTAATTTAATTTGTACCATAGTCAGTACCGTTTGGTAAGAGGATTTTTAATTATTTTGACCGAAAACGTCTTTAACATCAATGCATCGTGTCGGTAGGCAATCGCTGCTAAGTGAGCGACAGTTTGTGTAAATCTTTCAAACTTTTTGAAAAAATTAACACACGTGGTAGGGTCAAAAAGTTCCCGAAATTAGTGAATGAAAATTGTTGAATGTTCTTATAATATTTTAACGTTATTTCGCTTCAAAATACTTTCCTCCTGCATGTACACACTTCTTCCACCGTTCATATCGTTAGAAACACTACTGAAGCCATTTTTGGAAATTCCGTTTCACAGCTTCGTTGCATTTTCCATCACCTCTTGCGAATCAGCAAAACGATGTCCCTTCAGTATTATTTTCAGTCTTAAAGATCCAGTTGTGAATGGTCGGGAGAGTAAGGAGGGTGTTACTGAGTGGCAACGTTACGCTTTGCAACGACAAGGCATTGTTTCACTATCAAGGATCGATGTGACGGAGTATTGTCATGCAACGAAACCCAATCGTTCCCTGCTCATTTTCGACTAATTGCATCTCGTGACCGTTTCAGGATCTCCTTGTTGAAGTGAATACTTCTTATGGCGGGGTATGGATGTATGTTTTGCAAATACACGCATCAGTTTGCCGTCACGCATCACGCTCTTACATATATATAGAATAAAAGCTACCATGGAGGGTATTTTGAAGGAAGAACGCAAAATCTTGAGGAAGATCCTTGGCCCGAGATTAACAGAAGATGGATACAGGTTGCACTCCCGGAAGACCACAGAGAAGATATCGAACCTAGCAGCAGATAATAGAAGAAGGAGGCTTCGGTTCTATGGACACATCAGTAGACTCCCAACAACGAGACTTGCCAACAGAATCCTTAAGTATATACAAGGAGTCAAATCAACAACGTCGTGGATCGCACAAGTCAGAATAGACCTACATGACGCAGAAATAGACTCAACAGACGTTGAAGACAGGCACGCATACAGGAGAAAGATGCTCGGTTGGAAGGTCCCAGAGAATGAAATCCCAAAGAGAGTAGGGGTAAAATGGACGGAGGAGCGGAAGAGGATCCATGGGGACAGGATGAGGGAGGTGTGGAGGATTAGAAGGAACAAGACATGAGTCGGAGTGCTTTGCGTGATCCAACAGGGTCTATACGCAAATAATAATAATAATATATATAGCATATATACTTACTTATACTACTTCTTTATGGCGGGATATGGATGTATGTTTTGCACGGGAAAAAATTCAGTTTGCCGTCACGCATCACGCTCTTGTATATATTTTTGTTTTAAAATGTATTTTTTAAGTGAAAACTTGTATGTTCGCGCCATTATATTACTTGCCCAGTCCAACTTAATTATTTAGTTTTGCGTCAAGTGTTAATCGTGTAACAGTGACGTTTTATACGTTTATTATATATTGATAGGTGTGAATAATAAATCTTTAAATGCCATTATACTACTTACCCAGTGCAACTTAATTATTTAGTATTCAGTTTTGTGATATGTGTTAACTGTAGGCTACAACAGTGACGTTTTAATAATATTTTATACTTCTTAATATAATATTTTAAATTTGAAAGTTTATGTGTGTGTTTTTGTTTGTTATTCAATCACACATTAACTACTGGACCGATTGAGATGAAATTTAAAATGAACATGGTTTAGGTACCTGAGATGGACATAGGTGTATTCTCGTCTTAAAAATCTGAATTTCTGTTCTTATTTATTCTAAAATTACTGTTTATAAGCTTACATTTGCAATGATTTCAATTGAAACAATCTTATAACTCCAAACAACCTGCCTTTCCAAATTAAAATATTGCAGTTTCCATTGAAGTTGGCATTTACAATGATAATTAATAAGTCATAGGGTCAGATATTAAGAGTAGCAGGAATACATTTGGGACTCCGTGCATCTCCCATGGTCAGTTATAGCCTATTCTAGTGTCGAGTAGCAAAAATCTATGTGTAGGCTAAAAACCATAAACTCATATAATATTGTATTTAGAAATATATTAAACTGAAATGAACGTACTCATGATTTTGAAAATCGACTATAAATTTTATTTTGTGGTGTAAAATATATAGCCATAACCCGTGAAAAGAAGTAGTCACTTCTGTCATGCGACTGCCACCTTTTTTTATTTCTTTTTTATCTCTTTTCTCTTTAGGAATATATTCGTAGTGAATAATACACTGGTAATAACTTTACCCCGGTTACTGTCCAAGCGACATTTTTCCTTTCTTGGTGAGGTTTTTGATTTTCATTCCACGACTGACGTTTCGTCTGAGGGTCTTAAAGAAAGCACCTGTACCTGTCAAATTTTCGTCAGGAGGTTGTCTGTATCAACCATGTCCCTGAACTCATTTCGTTTCACTTAGGGGATAACTTTTTGGAACTATGTGCAGGCAAACACAATGCATGTTCGAATCATCATGAAGAGTGCTGTGAACATGCCCATGTGAAATGTCAAGTTCAGAGGCAACAATGTTGATGGTTGTCGCCTGTGCGCACGCATATGTTTTTAACGCGCTCAACATTCTCATCTGTGGTGGAAGAGGTTGGGCACTTAGTCCGAAAATCTTCAATTTTTATGCGACCTTCACGAAATTGTTTTTGCCACTTGTAACTTTCTTCAGCATCGGAAGATTCTCCGAGGATGATTTTTCCAGCAACACGAAGAATTTGATACTAGCATTTTACTTTGAATGACATTTTAAAATCCGATAAAAAACCCTATGTTTTATCCTGTACCGTACGCAGCAAATAATTGACTGGCTGCTAAACGGCACAGCGCCTAAACTAGTAATCATGCCAACCTCACAAATGAAAATTTTCCTTCCAGCAAAAAAATGCGTGACTATACGCGATAATTCCGGAAACCTTTCGACCTTACCTCGTAGTACCGCTATATTAAATTATTTTTAAAGAAAAAGAATTAAATTTTATGCCAGTTTTATTGGTTGTGCACGAACAAAATGATCTCACGATTTTCTTGATTCGACACATGTCCATAAAGGGAATCCTATCTCGGAGACTAATTATTGGATATGAGCGAACGAAGCGTTATTTTGTTGTGTTCTTATGTCACATCTCATTCCGTGTTCCAAGTTCTTGTGTAACGTTTTTTTTCGAAAATAACTGTGACCGTATTCCGTTCTTCTTATCCGATTTTTTGTAGAAATAATACAAATACATATTGAATGGCTAAATTAGGCCTATTTTTAAGCGACATTGTATCCAAATAAATCCTACGTTTTTGATAGAACAACATTTTTTAGCGAGTTTTCATTGAAAGTGAACTATTGGAGCGGCCTATATATATATATATATATATATATATATATATATATATATATATATATATATTCATTCATTCACATTCACACACTATATATATATATATATGTGTGTATATATATATATATATATATATGTGTGTGTGTGTGTGTGTGTGTGTGTGTGTGTGTGTGTGTGTGTGTGTGTGTGTGTGTGTGTGTGTGTGTGTGTGTGTGTGTGTGTGTGTGTGTGTGTGTGTGTGTGTGCTGTGTGTGTGTGTTTGTATTATACTAGCACTTTATATAGTAATAATATAAAAACAATAAAATTTTCCGAGCCTTGAATCTCTTCACAATATTTGTGCTGAAGACGTTACGCCACACTCAGTAATTAATTACAAACTGTATCAATACATAAAGTGTGACGTCACGAGACGAGTGTCTCATTAAAATGTTTAACCTTAATGATCGTTCAGAGAAAGTGAGCGTTTTGCGTCAATGTTTCCTTCACCGTTGTGTTGTAATAATTAGCAGTTGCCTTTATTTGATTTCTGAACGCGTTATGTAAAAGTTCCTTTTATATTTCGTTGAATAACTGGGATATGTCGGAACAAAGTCACTGGTTTTAATAGATAACACTGCGCGTATACTTTAATTAAAAACTTCACAAACAGATGTTCTTTTGATTTAATAGCTACTGTGTTGTTCCCGTGTTATATTACGTGTCGCGTATTACTTTATATAGAACTAACTATGACGTGTTGAGGATCAGCTGCAACACGTTTAATTTTCTGAACTACTATTGGCGGAATCAGTGTGGATTCACGATTTTTAACGGTTCCATCGGTACTAGCCTTTCAGAAAGTGTTGTCACAGGAAATGATAGAGCGGGCAGTGATCGGCATTATGGACATAACTTGGCAAATATTATCAGAAAATGATAATAGAACACACTGTGCTCCTAGTTACAGATGCCCAAAATCTTTTCTTTTTTTGTTGTTTATGTTTCGAGAAAAGCACATCGTCCGTCCATGAAATATTTATTACACAGAGGGAAACTAAAACTAAACACAGTTAACACTAAACTTAAACTAAAACTGAACTGGGAAAACTAAACACTAAAACTAGATAACATTGTGATAATATATTGACTTAGCCAAATAAAAATTAACAAGAATAACTATGAAAATAAGAACAAAAATATGACAACAAAGTGGATTAGATGAAACTAATGTTTATCTACAACTAGTTTAAAAAATTAATGTCATAAAAATTAGGGCTATATATAATAAAATTATTTAAATTATAGAAAATATCATAGTAGTTCAGTCATATTTAGACTACGTTACAAATTTAAAACACGGTTAATGACCGGTGAATCGTCCTTTAAAATTGCCGGCATAGAGGCACCGCTTGTCACACACTTGAAGTATGATTTTCAAACCACCACAGTTCAGAAAAAAGTTTTAAACTGTAATATCACCACAGAACTGACATATAAGTGGGTGATATATATATATATCTGAAATACGAGGTGTGTTCAGAAAGTAACGAGAATTTTAATTTTTTGAACAAAATATTTATTTATTCTTCTACATTGATGTTGTCACCTTCAAAATAGTCCCCATTGGAGATTATGCACTTGTGCCAGCGCTTCTTCCAATCTTCGGAACACTTCTCAAACTCGATCTTTGAGATAGCCTTTAGTTCTTTCAGCGATGCGCTTTTAATGTCATCTACGGCTGTAAAACGACGGCTCTTTAATGTTCTCTTTATTTTTGGAAATAGGAAAAAGTCACACGGAGCCATGTCTGGCGAATATGGAGGCTGGGGCATCGTTACAGTACTGTGTTTGGCCAAAAATTCACGAACAAGCAATGAAGTGAGCTGGTGCATTATCGTGGTGCAAAAGCCATGAATTGTTTTTCAACAGATCCGGGCGTTTTTTTCGGATTGCTTCACGCAAACGGCGCTGAACTTGTAGGTCGTACTCCTTATTGACCGTTTCACCTGGTGGCAGCAATTCATGATGCACTATGCCATTAATATCGAAGAACACAGTGAGCATAACCTTCACGTTCGACCGCACTTGTCGTGCCTTTTTCGATCTTGGCGAGCCAGAATGCCTCCACTGAGATGATTGAGCTTCAATTTCGACGTCATATCCGTAAACCCATGTTTCGTCACCAGTTATAATACGTTTCAGTAATTCTGCATCGTCGTTGACTTCATTTAGTGATTCCTGAGCAACTTCCTTTCGTCGCTGTTTTTGTTCAAAATTCAACAATTTTGGAACGAATTTTGCTGCCACGCGTTTCATACACAAAACATTGGAAACAATGTCATGACATGATCCAATCGATATGCCAACATCATCAGCGACCTCTCTAATTGTGATTCGGCGATTGTTCATAACCATTTCTTTCACTTTTTCCACGTTTTCATCGGTTGTTGATGTGCTGGGACGTCCAGGGCGTTCGTCATCTTCAACGTCTTCACGGCCTTTTGGAAACGCTTATACCACTCGTAAACTCTTGCTTTACTCATAGCAGACTCACCATAGGTCTTTGTTAACATTTCACACACTTTGTTACACTTTATTCCATTTTTACGCAAAATTTGATACAAATTCTTTGATCCATTTCTTTTAACAAACGAAAATCGCCGAGCTCATAAAAACACGTCTAACCTTAGTGGCTGTCACAGACAAAGTCAAGAATGAAAACAGGTGAAATTTTATCATACTTCAAGGGCATGTATACCAACATAATAAAAAAAGTGTTTTGACAATTGGACTCTCCAAGACCGCGAAATTTAAAAATTCTCATTACTTTCTGAACACACCTCATATATATATATATATATATATATATATATATATATATATTTTATATATATATATATATATATATATATATATATATATATATATATATCTATATCTATATATATATATATATATATATATATATATATATATATATATATATATGTGTGTGTGTGTGTGTATGCAGTAGTAACAGTTTGTAGACTCAGATTGGCAGACTCTTGTGTCACTAGATTGTTGGAGAGAGCTGGAGGGGAATTCTACATGCGCCAAAATTTCTCGCGCATTCCTTTTACTAAGTGGCTGGATTAAAAAATCGACTTTTTGTGTTCGGACAAAAATATCGAACACAAACACACACACCCACACCCACACACACACACCGACACCCCCACACATACCCACCCACCCACCCACACCCACACACCCCGACACACCGACACACACACACACACACAAGCGCACGCGTCCTCACTCATATACATACATACGAGTCTGGACTTTATTATGATGTCTGCTGGAATAACTCAATTTACAATTGAAATTCTCCAACAACTGCATATGATTAATGTAATAAATAGCTTACCTTCCAACTAGAATGGTATTGCAGATCCACGATTAAAATTCTGCGATGGCGTAATGAATTTATTTAAATCACAAGTTTGACCTGGATCGGTTCGATAGCTTTTGGAGATAGGAACGCAAATTACAGTCTGTACACAGAGCATAATCCCGATGATGCACACAAATGTAGTTCAGTTAAGCGTGTAATTCGGTACGTTTCCTGATGGATTCGGCGGAATAACCCAGTCAGCTGATCATTTGACCTCAGCAGGTTAATGTGATTTGCTGGGACGCATCGGCAACCTTAACTTAATTACATAGAGAAACTTTGATGTATAAATGTATCTTGTAATTTGCGAATTTGCTTTGGAAAATTAAATATCTTAATTTGTTGTGGTTTGACCTATGACCATGAAATGAACATCGACGTGATTTGTAGATCCTTTTTTACGGGTCATTAAATTTTTTTCAACATTTGTGATATATATATATATTGCCGCCTCGGTGGCCTAGTGGATAGCGTACTAGGCTTTCACCCCGAGGACCCGGGTTCGATTCCCGGCCAGGGCTTGGCATTTTCATATGCTATAAATCATCCCATCGTCTGCATTAGCCCAAGTGTGCACAATAGTAAGACGTTAAAAAAAAAAAATATATATATATATATTGCAATTGAAACAAAATTTAATTAAAAGAAAAAAGCGATTTTGCTAGTAATTTTCGACAAAAGTTCGTTACATTTTTGTGGTAAGTTTAAAATTAAATCCGATAGCAATTTCGAACACTAGAGTTTTCTCTCTCTCTCTCTCTCTCTCTCTCTCTCTCTCTCTCTCTCTCACACACACACACACACACACACACACACACACCTTACAAAAATTGATCAAATGATCACGATCGGTGTTCATTTTAACGTCCTGTGATTGAGTTTCATCATGATAACCTCTTCAGCTATTCTTTTTCAGCAAAACGTGCTAAACAAATGTGTTGATTTAAAATTATAGACTTATTTTTTAAAGGCTGTGAATATTGGTACACGTTATATTAACGATTAAGTTAAAATAATTACAAAATTGATTACAGTGAGTTGTGGCACGCAGCTTGCTTGCCGACAATAGCGAATTTACAACAATAACTTTTTATCTTACCCTTAGAAAAACTATTTTCCCCAGTGGAATCAGTATTAACATCTAAAATTATAAACATTTTAAATTTCAAAATTAAATTAAAAATTTTAAATTCTAAATTGATGCTACGATGGTTAAATAGGATTTTCAAAAGCGTTTCACATAAAATGTTTTTTTGTTTTAAAATTTCAAGCGGTTGAACAGATTTTACTGAAAATACAAACTTTTTCAAGTATGAATCAAATCAGACCAAATTTGCAAAAGTGAGAGGACAAAACACACACACACACACACACACACACACACCACAATTAGACTTGGAACAAATCTGACACAACCTGGAAAATGTCAGGTACGATTTTGAATGAAAGTCATAATATAAATTTTTATCGGTTCTTGGAAAATTGATTCATTGGACTGGGTTTGCACTCATTTCTTCGTCCTAGGTCTGTATCTCTTACCATGCGATTCAACAATAAGCTCGTTTTTCAATGAATTTTCGCTAAAACATTTCTCATGTTAATATCGAACACTAGAGTTCTTTCTCTCTCTCTCTCTCTCTCTCTCTCTCTCTCTCTCTCTCTCTCTCTCTCACACACACACACACACAGACACACACACCTTACAAAAATTGATCAAATGAATTCGATCGGTGTTCATTTCAATGTCCTGTGATTGATGTTTGTTGATTTGATGTTAATATGTTTGTTGATTTGATTTCGTTAAAATTATGTTTCTTGAAACAGTAGCTAAAAATAGATATTAAGTTTTCTTCGAATATGAAGTAATGTTTCGATTAAAAGATTGTTTCGATAGATTTATTCTTGACGATAAAATCTGTATGAAATATGCAATCAGTATTTCGTTGTAAGCGCGATGGATGACGCACCAGCCGGCATTTTCGCCTCTACATTGCAAATAACAATAATTCCTACCCCAGCAGAATTGCAACCCCTTGCTCTCACACGGAAGGATCAGCGTAAATCCTTGCCTCGTTCTGTCCAATTAAAAAGTTTCGAATGAGTAGGTCTCTTTGAACTGTTGCCGTTAGGGAGCGTATTTTGTAATCAATCGATATAAAAATTATTTCGACTCCAGAAAGCTTTAGAAATCTACGTTTTAATTATTAAGGGATGGGAATGGGTATTGATTTTAAAATTCGTACTTGTGATAAAATACGTTCAAATATTGTTTTATATAAAGCAAAATATGGGGATTGCGAAACATAAATAAACATATTTTTTTAATTGTTTGATCATATTATCTCGTAGTGTTCATAGGCTACTATAAACATACGAGATGTGTACAGAAAGTAACGAGAATTTTTAAATTTCGCGAGCCTGCAGAGTCCGATTGTCAAACATTTTTTTTATTATGTTGGTATACATGCCCTTAAAGTATGATAAAACTTTCAGATGTTTTAATTGTTGACTTTTTCTGTGACAGCCACTAAGGTTAGACGTGTTTTTATGAGCTCGGCGATTTTCGTTTGTTAAAACAAATGGATTCAAAAATTTGTATGAAATTTTGTGTAAAAAATGAAATAAAGTGTAACAAAGTGTATGGAGGAGCTCCAGAGAATGGAAAGGAGAGTACTCCGAACAATTATTAATAAGAAACATTTGTTGGGGGGACAGTACAGACTATTTCCGAATGTGGTCTTGTATCGGACAACGAGCAGCTCACTAACATTTTTAGGAAAAGAAGTGGACCTTCTTTGCACACCTAACTCGATTAACAGAGAGTAGACTTACGAGGAGATTATTGGACTACCAAATGAAGTGTAAAGTTAAGAACAACTGGATGAAGGAGGTGGAACAGGACTTGGAGGAACTGGGAATAACCAGAGAGCAATTGGCAGGAAGAAGGGAAAAAGCGATCTTAAAAAGTCAGGAAACCCAATTACAGTTTAGGGGAAAACGTCCACGAAACTTAGTATATTCGGAAGAACTCAGACTTCAGATATCAATAAGATTAAAAAAATCCTGGGAAGAACGCAGAAAAACCAAAAGACTTAATTAAATTGACTGTGTGTGCTCCAATGTGGGCTTAAAAAAAAAGGTGTATGGAATGTTAACAAAGGCTTATGGTGAGTCTGCTATGAGTAAAGCAAGAGTTTACGAGTGGTATAAGCGTTTCCAAGAAGGCCGTGAAGACGTTGAAGATGACGAACGCCCTGGACGCCCCAGCACATCAACAACCGATAAAAACATGGAAAAAGTGAAAGAAATTGTAATGAACAATCGCCGAATTACAATTAGAGAGGTCGCTGATGATGTTGGCATATCGATTGGATCACGTCATGACATTGTTTCCAATGTTTTGTGTATGAAACGCGTGGCAGCAAAATTCGTTCCAAAATTGTTTAATTTTGAACAAAAACAGCGGCGAATGGAAGTTACTCAGGAGTCACTAAATGAAGTCAACGACGATGTAGAATTACTGAAACGTATTATAACAGTTGACGAAACATGGGTTTACCGATATGACGTCGAAACTAAGGCTGAATTATCCCAGTGAAGGCATTCTGTCTCGCCAAGACCGAAAAAGGCTCGACAAGTGCGGTCGAACGTGAAGGTTATGCTTACTGTGTTCTTCGATATTAATGGCATAGTGAAACATGAATTCCTGCCACCAGGAGTACTACCTACAATGAGGAGTACTACCTACAAGTTCAACGACGTTTGCGTGAAGCAATCCGAAAAAAACGCCCGGATCTGTGGAAAAACAATTCATGGCTTTTGCACCACGATAATGCACCAGCTCACACTTCTTTGCTTGTTCGTGAATTTTTGGCCAAAAACAGTACTGTAACGATGCCCCAGCCTCTATATTCGCCAGACATGGCTCCGTGTGACTTTTTCCTATTTCCAAAAATAAAGAGAACTTTAAAGGGCCGTCGTTTTACAACCGTAGATGACATTAAAAGCGCATCGCTGAAAGAACTAAAGGCTATCTCAAAGATCGAGTTTGAGAAGTGTTTCGAGGATTGGAAGAAGCGCTGGCACAAGTGCATAATCTCCAATGGGGACTATTTTGAAGGCGACAAAATCAATGTAGAAGAATAAATAAATATTTTGTTCAAAAAATTAAAATTCTCATTACTTTCTGAACACACTTTGTAAATATTTACAGAAACATTACTTGACTTTTTACACATTTAATTATATTCCCAAAAATGTGGTTCGGAAATTATTGACAAAAATTCTGAGTCAATTAAATTCCTTGAACTTGGCTCATCAGATTAGCTCAAATTTTGGTTATATTTGGAAAATAACAAACTTAGTCACTGTACCAAATCAATATATATGCGTGTGTGTCCGAATTTTTGACTTTACAGCCAAGACTACCCAACGCAGAACAATGTTGTTTGTATGTGGTAGTAGGCTCGAACTCCCATCGTGCACTTTGGTGGTTGCATAACGGTAGTTGCAGTGGTGTGGGAGATATGGTGGTTGATTTAGGTCATTTTTACCAAAGGACTATTATGTGTGAGTGGTGGGAGTAGCTACTGACATTATATTAGGGTATTTACGTATATATCGTCCCAAATGTTTAAAAAAATGTTTGGAATCTCTTATTATGTTCTAGAATAAACTTGATCGGAAAGATCCAGAATATTCTGGAATGTTTGAGGACTATATTCTTATAGATTGATGTAATTCCTTTATTTATGTTTTATATGAAAGTACATTAAGTTTTTTTTTGGTGTTTAACGTCCGACTATTGTGTACACTTGGGCTAATGCAGACGATGGGATGATTTATAGCGTATGAAAATGCCAAGTCTTCGCCGGGAATCGAACCCGAGTTCGAACCCGGGTACTAGTACGCTATCAACTAGGCCACCGAGGCGGCTAAGTACATTAAGCCTGATGCATATGTATATATAGGACTATATTAATATGCATGCAACTGAGTATGCATCAGTTGACTTTTTATAAATCAAAGTGTACGGATAACAGAAAGAGTGAAAATTGAAAAGTAAAACTGAAAGTGAATAGTGAAGTGTACAAATTAAAAATATAAAAAGAGAAATGCCAAAACATAAGAGAGAATTTTTTCGATATCACCCACAGGAGGAGACTTAGCTGCACCTATTGAGAGGATTTAGACGTCTCTCGCGGTACGCAAGTCTAACACACACACTTACACTTACAACACTACACTTACGACTTTAACACTTTACACTCACACTTACATTTAGGGAGGCCTCAATGTGCTTTTCGCCTCAAAATAACAAAAAGAATCTCGATTCGTTACGTAAAAGCAAAAGATGACGCAGAGAAATGAAACCGAGAGAGAAAGGGAAGCACGTCTAAGAGAACATTCTCAACGATACAAAGAAATGGAGATTGAAGAACAACGCGAAAATGTTAAGGAAACAGATTGAATAAGGACGATTACGTAGAGAAAGAGATTTCCAATAGGTGCAGCTAGTCTGCAACCCCCCCTGCAAGGGTAGAGAAAGAGAAACGGGCCGCACTGTGGTAAAGTTAGTTTAACAGAAGAATTGTGCAACGTGGTTCATACAAAAGAACTACTTATCGAAAAAGTAGAAAGAAACTACCTGAATAAATAACGGTTGCGTGAGCGAGCGATTTTAGTTACAAAGAATGATGTAGTGCAACGAGTCAATGGCAGTTGCAGAATGTGATACCAGAGGGGAGAAATAATATAAAAGTAGATAGATCAAGATTAAGGTGTGATATTCCCAATAACATTTTAAAATACATTAAAATCGCCCGGTATGCCTTCGCATATATTGATGCTAAAAATTGGATCGCCATTTATACTATTACGAAATCTTAATTAGCCGAAATTATATGATGGAACAATATTATGCCTGAAACAGCTACTCAACAATATCATTGAGGCATTAATCCTAACCTAAGTTGGTTTCTTAATTTGTTTAACTGATGATTAATTATTTCTTTTTTTTAAAGTGTTGAACTTCTTTTTTCAAATACTTGGACCAAAATCATAAAATCTACAATGCCTTCCTTATTGTTGAGTTTTCTCCTTATTTTTGTTCTTCTTCCTCTACAAACTATTGGTTCTTCTTTATTTTTCTTATAGATAAAGAACGTTTTGCAAAGCATTGATCTTGAAGTCCATTTCTTGCAAAATTACAAAACGATCCACAGATATGACCAAAGCAGACCTAAAGTTCAAAGTTCGAGAATGTCAAATACTTTTGTTCCCAGCTATGTGCGCGTGCTCGCAAGCAAATCAACTAAAGTGATAAACAATTTTTGGACTCATATAACCAGAAAACGGACGTATTATTACACCAAAATTGATTTTTCTACTATCACCATATTGTTCTTCTTTTCGTGTAGACAGAAGGTAAAATAAAATATCCATATAAATCTCGCAACATGTGTAAAAATAAAAACAAAGTGCACTACACCATCGGACTGGTGCACTTTCGTTCAACCCTTACACCCCCTAATAAAATTTAAGAGTTTTAAGTAAGTTAAAAAACTTACAATATTAAATTAAAAACCGCTACGTTGGTAAACGTGGAAAGAATTACTTTGTAATTTAAAGATCAACTTTGCTATTACCTACGTGAGTTGATTTTTTTCTGAAAAACGTTCCTCAAGTGGGAGAAGAAAGCAATGATTCTTTTCTGATGAATTGAAACTGTCATCATTTTGAAACTGTAGAACGGATTTGCTGGGCAACAAAGTTGTCCAAACTATTTCTGATTTCGATTTGTGTGTCAAGTTTGAATCAATGTAATCTTTAATGGCAAGCGTTAGTGTCCTAATGTGTTAACACATACGTGTGTATTATATATATATATATATATATATATATATATATATATACACACACACACACACACACACACACACACACACACACACACACACACACGAGGTGTGTTCAGAAAGTAACGAGAATTTTTAAATTTCGCGGGCTTGGAGAGTCCGATTGTCAAATATTTTTTTTTTATTATGTAGGTATACATGCCCTTGAAGTATGATAAAACTTTCAGCTGTTTTCATTATGACTTTGTCTGTGACAGCCACTATCATTAGACGTATTTTTATGAGCTCGGCGATTTTCGTTTGTTAAAAGAAATGGACCAAAGAATGTGTATCAAATTTTGCGTAAAAAATGGAATAAAGTGTAACAAAGTGTGTGAAATGTTAACAAAGGCCTATGGTGAGTCTGCTATGAGTAAAGCAAGAGTTTACGAGTGGTATAAGTGTTTCCAAGAAGGCTGTGAAGACGTTGAAGATGACGAACGCCCTGGACGCCCCAGCACAACAACCGATGAAAACGTGGAAAAGTGAAAGAAATGGTTATGAACAATCGCCGAATCACAATTAGAGAGGTCGCTGATGATGTTGTTTCCAGTGTTTTGTGTATGAAACGCGAGGCAGCAAAATTCGTTCCAAAATTGTTTAATTTTAAACAAAAACAACGGCGAATGGAAGTTACTCAGGGTTCACTAAATGAAGTCAACGACGATGTAGAATTACTGAAACGTATTATAACAGGTGACGAAACATGGGTTTACGGATATGACGTCGAAACTAAGGCTCAATCATCCCAGTGGAGACATTCTGTCTCGCCAAGACCGCAAAAGGCTCGACAAGTGCGGTCGAACGTGAAGGTTATGCTCACTGTGTTCTTCGATATTAATGGCATAGTGCATCATGAATTCCTGCCACCAGGTGAAACGGTCAATAAGGAGTACTACCTACAAATTCAACGCCGTTTGCATGAAGCAATCCAAAAAAAAAAAAAAAAACGCCCGGATCTGTGGAAAAACAATTCATGGCTTTTGCACCACGATAATGCACCAGCTCACACTTCATTGCTTATTCGTGAATTTTTCGCCAAACACAGTACTGTAACGATGCCCTAATCTCCATATTCGCCAGACATGGCTCCGTGTGACTTTTTCCTATTTCCAAAAATAAGGAGAACCTTAAAGGGCCGTCGTTTTACAGCCGCAGATGACATTAAAAGCGCATCGCTGAAAGAACTAAAGGATATCTCAAAGATCGTGTTTGAGAAGTGTTTCGAGGATTGGAAGAAGTGCTGGCACAAGTGCATAATCTCCAATGGGGACTATTTTGAAGGCAACAACATCAATATAGAAGAATAAATAAATATTTTGTTCAAAAAATTAAAATTCTCGTTACGTTCTGAACACACCTTGTAAACATTTACAGAAACATTACTTGACTTTTTACACATTTAATTATATTCCCAAAAATGTAGTTCGGAAATTATTGACAAAAATTCTGAGTCAATTAAATTCCTTGAACTTGACTCATCAGATTAGTTCAAATTATGGTTATATTTGGTTATACATATATATATATATATATATATATATATATATATATATATATATATATATATATATATATATATATATATAGAGAGAGAGAGAGAGAGAGAAATTTACCCTTAAAAAGTAATCTAGATTTCGGGATCGGCATCCATTGCAAGATCTCAAGTCTGATTCTTATGACAGCCGCTGCATTTCTAATAGAAATGTACTGAAAGTTATTTTAATAAGCCAAGAATATAAAGGCTACATGAAATTGTTTTCTGAGGTAAGGCGATTAAGATAAAAGATTCAATTTGTTTTATAAAATTAAACATAAAAACGGTCCTTTGTGTAAAGTTGTAATTCAATTAAGTCTTGCTAATGTAATTTATACTCAAAGTTGTGTTTCTTTCAAGTATAAAAAATTATTTTAATACTATTTTCTAAAGTTGTAGTGTTTCTCTATAAGCCGGAGATGCATTTAAGTTCCTTTGAAGTGTACTTATTGCCGCTGCCTTTGAAATTAATAGACCTTTTTAATTTGTATCTTATGACCTAGAAAGTATCTTGCAAAAAGTTTTTTCACTGAGAAATAAGCATGCGGGTAGGACACGAAATATGCACGAAACCTGGCTTTCTAAAATGCAGAAAGTTTTGTAGTAGACAATTTAAAAATTTAATTATTTATAAATCTGTGACCATAGTAATTTACCGTATAGTGAGTTTTATAAATCTGGATAAGGGAATTTTATTTTCATTTTTCCCTAAAACGTAGGTATTTTTAAGGGTTGGAAGGAAAAATAAATCTTTAAAATATTTTTTTTAAGTTTACAAATATTTTATCTAGAATTTCTAGTTTTACGTATGTTAGGAAACAATAATTTTTTAACCCCCATATTAGGGGTAGTTTTCGTTTTTTTTTTTGCTTTAATAGAGTGTTTTAGAACAGGGATGTAATTTGTTTATTACGTAAGAATTATGGTAGAAAAATAATTGTGCACCGTGGATAACATTGGCCACCCTGGTCAGCAGACCTGACTCCGTTGGTCTTCTTCGGAGGTGTACAAAACCAAACCGCAAACAAGATATGAGCTGTTAGAACGAATCTTAACGTTTCCCAAACAATCAAAGAAAATCCTAACATGATAAAAGCTACAACATCTTCCCTGTTAGTGCGTGCCAGGCTTTGCCGAGATCACAACCCCCTGTTTCGAAAACTTTCTTACGTATTCTCTTATTACGTTGTATCAAGGTGCCATTATTTATTGTTATCTACAACTGAAAATGTATTATAATTTCTTTTAAACGTAAAGCTTTTAAATGTTCCTTTATGTTACCTTAAGATATTATATTCTGTCAAGTACATATTACGTATAAAACGGAAAAGGTCTAGATATAATCTTATTTTATATAAAATTTTACAACTTTTGGTGAATTTCAATTATTTGGGTAATTTTCACGTGGAAACCTATTAAATATTTTTTAGCACTCATTTTGTTACAAATTTTAATTTTTTAGTCACAGCCACTGAATATAGTCACCATATTGGCATAAAGGTAAAATCAATGATTTTACTTCAGAATATAGTTCTTTAATTAACTGTGTGTGGTTTAACACCAATTAAAAAATGTCCACTAATTTGTGGTCTAGAGGTAAAAAAATGCATTAAGTTCACATAAAACAGAAACAATCAAATCTTTAATTATAAATAGGAATCAAATAGCTTTTGGTCTTATCTTTATATGCGATTTTTTCTTGTATTGACCCAAGGGCCATTTCCCAAAGTTTGCCAGGGTTTCCGTGAAACATCTTGTGTATATATAGGCTACGTAAATCATACATTCGTTTTATTAAAAATATTTTAGACTGATTTGTATTGTGACTTTTTTATGAATGAAATAAATTCGAACAAAATTTAACTTATTGATTTTTGAAGTGAATACTTTTTATGGCGGGGTATGAATGTATGTTTTGCACGGGAAAAAATTCAGTTTGCCGTCACGCATCACGCTCTTATATATATATATATATATATATATATATATATATGTGTTTTAAAATGTATTTTTGTAAGTGAAAACGTATGTTCGCGCCATTATATTACTTACCCAGTCCAACTTAATTATTTAGTTTTGTGTCAAGTGTTATCTGTGTAACAGTGACGTTTTATACGTTATTATATATTGGTAGGTGTAAATAATAAATATTTAAATGCCATTATACTACTTACCCAATGCAACTGAATTATTTAGTATTCAGTTTTGTGATATGTGTTAACTGTAGGCTACTACAGTGACGTTTTAATAATATTTTATACTTCTTAATATAATATTTTAAATTTGAAATTTTATGTGTATGTTTTTGTTTGTTATTCAATCACACATTAACTACTTGACCGATTGAGATGAAATTTAAAATGAACATGGTTTAGGTACCTGAGATGGACATAGATGTATTCCCGTTTTAAAAATTTGAATCCCTGTTATTATTTATTATAAAATTATTGTTTATAAGCTTACATTTGCAGTGATTTTAATTGAAACAATCTTATAATTCCAAACAACCTGCCTTTCCAAATTAAAATATTGCAGTTTCCATTGAAGTTGGCATTTACAATGACAATTAATAAGTCACAGGGTCAGATATTAAGAGTAGCAGGAATACATTTGGGACTCCGTGCTTCTCCCATGGTCAGTTATAGCCTATTCTAGTGTCGAGTAGCAAAAATCTGTCTTGGCAAAAAATCATATAATATAGTATTTAGAAATATATACACTGAAATGAACGTACTCATGATTTTGAAAATCGACTATAAATTTTATTTTGTTGTGTAAAATATATAACCATAACTCGTGATAAGGAGTAGTCACTTCTGTCGGCAGTCATGCCACTGCCACTTTCCTGTCAGTAGCACCTGAAGTGAGTAATTTTGGCGAATATCTGGCAAGACGGGTTCGTAAACATTTACTCCCGTTTAGAAAACTCACTCTGCTCACTAGGTTCACAAAAAAGTATTCTGAATATTATCAATACAAGATCGTTTTATAAATATTATTTGGTCGGGTTTCAATAGAACGCTTGAAATGTCTGAAATTGATTGTAAGGAAGCCCGATACTTGTCTCGATTGAAAGGTTTCTTCTTTTTTTACAATGACAGGACATTTTTGCCGCCATTTTGCAACGTGTTGTCCAAATTAAATAAGCGCGATGTTTTTTGTACTAATGTTGCTTATGTAACTGTGAGGTCACGGAAGCTTTGTAATCGAAAGAATTGTATTTCCGAGATTTATTTTACTTTTCGATTTAGAAATATTTTTTTAAAAATTTTATACAGCCATCTATGGACTACAATTACACAACTTTCTTCCTTGTTAACCCCTGTTTCCTCCTACGCCAGTACTCCTTCATTCTCTGGCTCATTGTATGACGTTCCGCTTCCTAAACCACTCGCCTCCTTCCTCTTGGATTCTCTTAAGAGATGTCTTTCAACTCAGCAGTAGCTATCTTCCTCCCATACGTGTCCCTATTTTGTACATCTTCAGCGCTTATTCCACATCTAATCAAATTCTGATGGACTTCCTTGAGCCGTGGAATTTGTGTTTTTCTGTTTTCCTGGAAAGTCAGCAATCTTTTCGCTATTCTTTCTGGTTTCATCCTGCTGATGTGTCCATAAAACATCAGTCGCCTCTTTTTCATTGTAATAGTGATTTTTTAAAACCTTTCATAAAGCTCTTTGTTTGATCGCATATTGAACTTAAACTCACCATCACTCACTCTTCTTGGACCCAAAATCTTCCTCAGAAATTATCTTTCCTTCTTTTCGATTTCCGATAGTCCCCTTCCAGATAGTGTCTCTGCCGCATACAGACATTCAGGTTGAACTACTGTGGTGTAGTGTCTAAATTTTGCATGATAAGACAGGGCTTTTGATTTGTACGTGTTCTGGCACAATCTGAACGCAATTTCCATCTTCCTCGCCCTGTCTGCAATAGTTATCTTCTTCACATTTGGAGTCACAAACTCGCCCAAATACTTAAACTTCTGAACCATTCTAATGTTTCCATATTTGGTCTTCATTATCCAAGTTGAGTCGTTAGCATCAATATTCATGAATTGTCTTTTCAAATGATCTTTGAAATAAATTTTTATTATTGCACATATTTAAATAGTTAGGATTATGGCATATTTTTCCGTCTAGTATACTCTCCTCATAAAGGCTACCACGATTTCGAAACCTTACTGTTTCATCTTCAACCCGTAATAAAAAAATGTGAAATCCCTCTGTCCAGGTTGTCACATTTTGTGACGACCTGGACAGAGGGATTTGACATTTTGTATTACGGCCTGAAGATGAAACAGTAAGGTTTCGAAATCGCGGTAGCCTTTACGAGGTGAGTAAATAGACAGTGGTTTAATGAGATGGAAAAATAGGTCATTATCCTAATTATTAGATAATGTTTTTTTGTTTAACGTCCGACTATTGTGCACACTTGGGCTAATGCAGACGATGGGATGATTTGTAGGGTATGAAAATGCCAAGCCCTGGCCGGGAATCGAACCCGGGTTCTCGCGGTGAAAGCCTAGTACGGTATCAACTAGGCCACCGAGGCGGCTTAGATAATTTTTTTTCCTGCTTATGTATGTGAATATGTATAGAGACACACACATCTCTCGTAATAATTATTAGACTCTTACTTGTGGTAATTAATGACAAATATTTTTTTTAATGATCCGTTGACATAACGGACGTGAATTTTATGGAACAGAAATTTTTTTGTGTTGCACATTTTTTAAAATTTGACTCGATCATCGTCGTCTGCATAAATTACCATTTAAAATGTTTAAATGTCATTGAAAATACGAAAATAAGTCCTGAGTACGTGCCTTAGTTTATCTTTGTTTGTTTAATTAAGTATTGAAAATATAAAATGTTTATTTATACAGATTTTAACTCGCATATTAAAACGTCACGTAACAAGAACTTTGAAGACTAACCGCCATTTTGAATCGGTTGAACGGATTTTACTGTGTACGAACTTGTTACCATAGTCTATTTGTAAATTTACAGAAAAATAAATTTGTGCAATAGCTTCGAATACCAAGAAAATTTGTTTAACCGTTTCAACTAGCAGTCATTCCAAATCCTAACTATGTCGTCATGTAATCAGCATTAAAATCTGTGTAAATTAGCATTTTTTAATTTCCAATTCCATTGAAATTAAAAAATTGTTTTGCAGTCTGTCAGGGTTCATGTAATTTTTAAAAGTTCCAATTCGTGCAGACTTCAATGCTTATTACACCGGTGAAATAAGGTAAAAATAATTACTGCACGCAGCTGTCTCGCTGACATTGTTGGTACGAATTTCCAAAATAGTCTGATTTTACCATGATAATCATTATTTATATTTTCATGTACTAGCACTAAAATTAACCCTGACCGCCGTCAAATTAAATTTCTTAATTTCAGCGACTTTTGAAAACTGAAATTACTAATTTATGCAGTTTTTAATGCCGATTACGATAATGAAAGCAGATTTTTTAAAAAGAAACAACAAAAGAACTTATGCAGTTTTAAAGTCTGTTGGGATCTAGTTTGTCTGGCATGACGCTCATTTCAAAGTTCCGGATTGGATCTTACTATCACACCAATAGTTCAATAGTTCAATAGTTCATTTTCCAATGAAAAGTCTTTAAAAATTGTTAACTTTTTTGAAATTCGCTTTCACCTCGAGTATTTGCCGCAATGTACAATATTACCATAAGTAATAAATAATTAATAATAATAAGTAATAAATAATAATAATAATAAATAGGCCGCCTCGGTGGCCTAGTTGATAGCGTACTGGGCTTTCACCCCGAGGACCCGGGTTCGATTCCCGGCCAGGGCTTGGTATTTTCATACGCTATAAATTATCCCATCGTCTGCATTAGCACAAGTGTGCACAATAGTCGGACGTTAAAAAAAAAGTAAATAATATTAATAATACATATATTCAGTAATACTGAAAAAACATTTTACTTCTCAAAACTTTCAGAACAAATGCAGAACCTGTTCATGTTACAAAATAGCCTTTACACAAACTGATTTTCATGTCCAGCTCAAAAAAACCCTTTAAGTTATATTAGAATATAAATTAGGCGCGTGAGCAACGCGCATAATTCACGCCGCGCGTTGTTATCTCGGCTGATTCACGCGCGATGACGTCACCGCATCCCCTGATAAGGAGGCCGCCACATTAGCGACATTTATCAGGATGTTTCCAAGCGGAACTTTATACCTTAAACCTCCGCCTGACTGGGTTCGTCGCATCGCGCATCGATATTCACTTTGCCACTGCCAACTAGAGCATGGCGTGCGTTAAAATGTGATGAAATACTGCCTCCGCGCCTGATAGCTGGCAATGAGCGCACTCTTGGCGGAGTGTGAAGAATTTATTTTTTTAAATTTCACTTTCTCGAACATTTAAAGTACACAAGTTATTGGTATATAATAATTTCCATTGGATTTTTTTTATGTTTAACGTCCGACTATTGTGCACACTTTGGGCTAATGCAGACGATGGGATGATTTATAGCGTGTGAAAATGCCAAGACCTGGCCGAGAATCGAACCCGGGTCCTCGGGGTAAAAGCTTAGTACGCTATCAACTAACCCACCGAGGCGGCTAATTTCCATTGGAAAATTAACTGTTTGGAGTAGCCTTTATGGTAAGACCCACTTGTAAACATAAAAATGTCCGATTTTGAGCTATAAACACGATTTGAGAGTTTGTTAATAATTTTGTATCTCTTTGAAACAAAATGGCAACCTGATTTATTTGCCTGATATGTTGGAGAGCCTTTTATCCGCCTTCAAAACGTAAGGCGGCTTCTCAAAATGCTTGATTTATTTTAAAAAGGATGTATTTGCACGAGCGTTATAATCCAAATTGGTTGTATGCAAACTATAGTTTTTACATGAAACGAACTTCTACCTGACTCAATGTGTATTTGTTACGTTAAAATGTCAATTTCGCTGCTGTCCAATATGAAACGAATTGACGGATTTTAATGTCATCACATACAATGATTACCACAGATTTTAACCTACAACTCAACTTTCTGTTTGGAACAAAATGGCGGCCACTCACAATTACTTCCACGAGCTCTAGCAGCCAACAGGTCGATCAGCTGACAATGCAACTTGTAAAATTTTAGTGGTATGGTTACAATATCGTATTGCAAACTGTGGTGGTGAATATGTTGGTGGGCCAAGAGTTCTGACTTGTTTTTCCGAAAACATTGTATATTCTACTAATAAAAAAATAATTTCTTTTTAATAACAAAATTTACTCTCCCAGACATAAAAACTTACTGAAGTTCACCTTGAAAACAAAATGTTTATTTCAGTTTATAAACTCGTAAATAACAGTAAATATTTTCCCTTGAAAAATACCGTAATGAAACACGGTACACAGATTGTGTGTGTGTGTGTGTGTGTGTGTGTGTGTGTGTGTGTGTGTGTGTGTGTGTGTGTGTGTGTGTGTGTGTGTGTGTGTGTGTGTGTGTGTGTGCGCCCACTCCCATCCATAAAGTGTTGTAGGTTATTGTTCATTTCAAGGTCCCGGGTCTGAGTCCAGTCTCAGCAGCTCAACGGACAATAAAATATTGTCTGAACTAACGTATGTGCCTCAGCGGTACTCGTTTCCATCATTCAAGGAACGATTCGAAAAGCCTTTCTGTAGAACTTTGGAAAGCCCTATATGTAAGTCACGTGATCAGTAAAGTAGTGTATAACGATTAATGTTTTCTAATTGTTTTGTCGTTTATTTTCAGGATGTTTTGACACAAATGTCCTGCCAATTCGTGCCCGGCTCTTCTGTACGGGTAAGTGGCATTGGAAATTAACGCACGTACTATAAATTCTTATCAGTAGTCGTTATGCGAACAGAAATAAACGCAGCACGCAGCTGTCTCGCTGCCGTATTGCAAGGGAATGTCCAGAGGTACGTTTTTAACTGACACATTAAAAAGAAAATATTATATCGCTATAATAATCAGCGCTAAAATCTCCATATATTAGCATTATAAACTTTTACATTAAGAACATAAGGAAATGCATTAAAATTACGGAAACGAACCCTGACCGCCGACAAATTAAATTCATTAATTTCAACAGATTTTTAATGGACGAAAACGTATTAAAGCCATTTCCAAACTGTTGAACGAACTTTTCTGGTTAAACGAAATTGTCCAAGTTATTATTAAAATCGATTTTCGTGCCAATTTTAAATAAAATCGGACAAAAATTGCAAACGTGAGCACACACACACACACACACACACACACAAACACAAACACATACAAACACATAGAAATACACACACACAAAACACAAACACACACTCATACGCACACGCACACGTGCACACACACACACACACACACACACACACACACACACACACACACACACACACACACACACACACACACACACACACACACACACACAAGCACGCACACACACACACACACACACACACACACACACACACACACACACACACACACACACACACACACACGTACACTAGTTTTAAAGATCTCTCAAAAATTGTACTAGATGTTAGGATCGTTGCTCATTTCAAGACCCTGCGCCTGGGCCGTACAATGATGGGCGCTCCATTACCTCATTTCCCAGTGAAAATACACTACAAATAGATACTCACAAATTCTAATAATACTACACTCGTACAGTAAAGTTTCATTATTTCTTTGGTCAGAAAGGTATTATAATACCGTTTGTACAAGTGTCCTCCGATTAAAGAGATTCCACCCAAAACCAATCGATACCTGAAACACTTTTACGATCAACGTTTACGTCCTTGTCAATGTATAAAAAGAAACGGTAACGCATATCCCGCAGGATCTGTCACAGAATCCTTTTAATGAAATTGAACATAAAAAAAAACAACCGGTAAATATAACGGCTGGAGATACTGGATGCAGATTGTGAACTATGCAATGTATAACGGGATGCCTAAATAAAGGCGGAAACATTCAGTAGCGACAGACTGAAATATTGAAACGGCTTTCTCGGCTGTTACATTATGTAGGCCCTAACGTTACGTATTGATTGGTTCCTTGTAATTGTAAATTGTAATACACAGGTTGGCTCATTGGGGCTGTGTTGTGTCGTTGAGGTATGGTTGGAAGAGTGCGTCAATAGGAGCGAGCCTGTACAGCAACCTACCTGAACCCTATTAATTAAGTAACAAGAATCAGGCTCATTAAGTGTAAAACTTTGTTGTAAATCAAACAACTGTATTCTAGTAGCAAAGAAATTAAGAATTTTAATTTTTTTCTTTCTATTCAAGTAGTAGTCGGCTTACGTGAATATATATATAATATATATATATATATATATATATATATATATATATATATATATATATATACACATAACGCACACTACACATTGTTTTTAGTACCTAATCGAAAAAAACAAAGCAAGTTCGAGCCGAAGTTGCTCCCGTTGCTTTGCTCTAACTAGTATCAAGTATTAACGTTAAGAAAAAAAAATTGTTTTGCTTTTATTAAAATTTGTTTTTGATCTAAGAGAAAAAGACCGAACCAAAGTGAATGACTGAAATTTAGTAAGTATCACTAGGGGACAGAAAACCTAAAAATAGATGCTACCTCTATTTTTTTATTTGTGTGTGTGTGTGTGTGTGTGTGTGTGTGTGTGTGTGTGTGTGTGTGCGTGTGCGCGCGCGCGCGCGTGTATGTGTGTGAACTTTTACTATCGAACCGTGCTAATTACTTGGTCTCACTCATGTATTCAATCTCTGTTTAGTTTTAGGCATTAAAAAACAGGTAAGACAATATTGTCCAGACATGGTTGAAACTTCCCTTTTGAAGCTTGTTCCTGCAAGTAATTCTTGGTTTCAGCACATCACGAGGTGGTCAATCTGACGTAGTGGGCATCGAGAACCAGTTAGCACTGTTTTTACGCAGTGATATATGAAAATTCATAAAAAACGACAGCCGCTAAACAAATCTGCAGAAACGTTCTATTTTTCAAGCAATTCCAAAAACTGGTTTTTTCATTACGTTAAGGGAACCGAATTACGTTACGTACAACATGGTGTCCCGCTTCACTCTCTGAATACACAATTCCATGTCGTTGTATTGAAATAGACGAACAAGATCTTGTCTTGTGCCTTTTTTACCGCAGATTGAACCTTTTTAGTGATTTTTACTATCATATGTGTTATTTCTCGAGTCAACATCCATTTTTTCTCAGCACATACTATTCGTACAGGTACATGAGGTACTGTACAAAGAGTTTTAAAACGGTTTTGTGACATTGCTGTTTGTGGAAAATTTTAACATAAAAGACACTTTTAACTGTAACGGACAAAACGTCATCATGGATGCGCATGCGCGGCATCACAAATCGGACAGTATTTTGTATATTTTACTAATCTAATTAATCACGAATAGACAGTCCCATTACAAATGCCACTTTTTTGCATAACATGCTTAAAACAATTTAAATATTTAAACTTATAGGTTAAGTTGCCCTACTGACAGTCTCCTGTCCCTGCCCGTCTTACAAGACGGGACAAGCATTTCGAATACCAAACACATGTTTTGGACACTCTTTTTACACAAATATATTTGTGATTTATCCTTCCATCGTGCATTGTTAATCGATCGCTTTTCGATTTATTTTTTTAAACATTTTTTCCGTTCCTTCCAACTACCGCCCTCACCCCAACGACTACTCGTATTTAAAAGGCTGTGTTTACTTAAAACTTTCATAGTGTGAAATTTTACTATGAATTTCACGGTCCCCCTGGTGGGAATTATATAAAACGCAGTATTTATAAAACAATTGACTGTGACTCTTTAAGAATTGTCCATTGCTGTAGGCTATGGAAGGAAATGGACTAATATTTTCTTGTGCACGTAACTTGTAATTGAATATATAAAAATAGATTTTTTTATATTTATATTTTTTTTTAGTGTGTGAGATCTCATTTTGTTTTTACTTTATCACTAAATGAAGTGAAAAAAATATGTTGTTTACTTATATCATCATGATTTTTTTTAGTAAACGACTTAAACTAGGAATATTTCATAACAGCTCTTGTATTACAGTGTCTATAGTTAGGTGGCTAGGTACCAAAGCCTAATAATTCCAACAGTTTATTTTTGAGAGACGGTTCATTATATGGTAGCGTTTATATTGATTAGTTCATTTCAGTCTAATTAAACAATTAACTTAATGGTTTGGTAACAAGTGCTGAGTGTTATAATTAGATTGATTAAATGTAAATTTCCATTTTTGTGTGTGTTTAATGTCCAACTATTGTGTGTTTAATGTCCAACTATTGTGCACAATTGGCTAATGCAGACGATGGGATGATTTATAGCGTATGAAAATGACAAGCCCTGGCCGGGAATCGAAACCGGGCCCTCGGGGTGAAAGCCTAGTACGCTATCAACTAGGCCACCGAGGCCTTTCCAAGTCAGTATTGATAATATTGGTTGAACCTTGCTTGTGTATATTAAGACAGAAATCAATTTAACCATATGTAGTTTACAAATGTATTTTTGCTAATACATTGTTAATATGCCAATGAAAACGGAGCGCGACAAAATGAAAGGCGCGGTAACAAGGTTCGAATCTACGACTTTACGTTTTTCGGACCCAACTTGTAGGTTTTTGTTTTACAAACGTTTTTGATAATCCAATTTTCGTAAAACATTTTCTACATCAGAACTGCTTCTTTGTTAGGTTAGTTTAATTGAAAGGTTAATGATTGAGACTTTTTTTAACATATCCTCAAATTAAACGTGAAAACTATAAATTAACACACTGCAAAATCAATGCAGATATATTTTACAAACATAAATGGTTTTTAATAACCTAACCTAAGAAATACCTAACATAACATAACCGTAACCGAACCTAACCTACCAAAACAGAATATAACATATAACTATAACCTAACCTAACCATAATCTAATGTAATCTAATCAAACAAAACCTTGTCTTACTACTTCGGTGCAAATTATAAATTACCTCACTGCAAAATTAAAATAGTTAATTTTCAAACATCAAAGGTTTTTCATAAACGAATTTAGCCTAAGAAAAACCTAACTTAATATAATTATAATAAACCTAACAAAACACAATCTAACATAACCATAACTATAACCTAACCTAACAAAACACAACCTAACCTAACAAAACACAACCTAACATAACCATAACCTAACACAACCTAACCATAACCTAGTGTAATATAATCCAACTAAACTTTGCCTTTCCTCTTCGGTACAAATTATAAATTATGAGACACATTGCAAATTAAAAGCACTTAATTTTCAAACATCACGGTTTTTAATAATCTAACCTAACCTAAGAAACCCTATTTTAATACAGCCATAACTTAACCTAACTAAACTTAACCTAACTAAACTTAACCTAACAAAACAATCATAACCTAAACTAACAAAACATAACATACCATAACCAATCTAACCTAACCTTAACCTTAAACTAACCTAACCAAAATAAACCTTTCCTTGCCACTTAAGCGCAAATTATAAATTAACACTGCAAAATCAAGGCAGTTAATTTTCAAACATCAACGGTTTTTAATAATTTAATCTAACCAAAGAAAAATCTGTCAATATAACCATAACTTAACACAACAAAACATAACATAACCATAACCCAACCTAACCTAACCATAACCTAATCTAATCTAATCCAACTAAACCTTTCCTTGCCACTTAAGCGCAAATTATAAAGCAAGACTGAAAAAATCAAGGTAGTTAATTTTCAAATATCATCGATTTTTAATAACCTAACCTAACCATAACGTAATCTAATCTAATCCAACCAAACTTTGACTTGCCACTTCGGCATCGGAAACATCTCAATAAAAGTACTGTCTAAAATAAACTGCATTGTATGATATTTAAGAAGTGCTATAAAAAACCGATCACCGTAAAGGGATTGTTTTGAAACTTTTCAAAATTGTTTGTATCTTGTTGTTACACTAAATCGGTTGCTCAGTTGGCGTGTTAACCCTTTCGTTCCCAAATTATTATCCTATGTGAATAAATTATTTTTTTAGTTTTTTGTTACTAATAGGTTCTAAAGTAACAGGAAAACAAAGTTTTTTTCATTTTTGTTTCTCATTTTGGTAATGTTTTACAGGATGTTGTTTACGAACAACGATGGGACTTATGGGTGTTATTTCTTCTTCTTCTTTCCATGCTAGGGACCACGTGACGATTTCAATTCTTCACACTTAGCTGTTTTCTCTTCCGCCAATATTCCCTCATCCTTTCACTATGCAGCCTGTTTCTGTCTTCGGACTACTTCGCACCAGGTTTCTTTTGCAATCTTCCTTGGAATCCCTCCATACTCAATATCCTCTTTCTAAAAATCTCTCTGTTCAGCGTTTCTTCTTCTTTTATATTATTTCTTTATAAATCTTTCCTTACCTCTTGAATCCAACTAGTTGTTGACTTTTTATCCCTAGGTACTTGAGTATCCTTTTCGCTAGTCTTGAATCATTCATCCTGTACATATGTCCAAAAAATTGCAGTCTTCTCTTCCTTATCGTCTCTGTCATGTCCTCTGTGTTCCTGTATATTTCATCATTAGATCTTAGTTTCCATGTTTCTTTAGTCTTCACTGGGCCTAAAATTGTTCTTATGATTGTCCTTTCTAGTATTTTCAGTTTATCTAAACTATAATTTAGTACCAAGCATTCACTTGCGCACAGGCATTCCGGTTTCACTACTGTAGTGTAGTGCCTTATTTTAAGATTTTTAGATAAGCACTTTTTGTTATAATAATTTTTAGTGATACCATATGCTCCTTCCATTTTGCGTACTCTTTCTTCAACAGCAGACTTCTCCAAGCCATTGTCTTGGATCATTTCTCCCAAATATTTGAATTTCTTTACTTTTTCCCTGCACCAATATCCGTAACCGAAAAATTTGGAGTGTTTTTGATGTTTGTAATAAATTTAGTTTTTTCTACGGAGATTCTCAAACCTGTTTTATTATGGGTGTTATTTCATTGTTATTAATTTTTGATATTTTTTAAAAACATTTAGCGTAATGTTAAAAACTAATGAAAAAAATATATCCCCTTTTAAAATTATCTGTTCCATGTTTGTTTTGACAATATTCACAAAATGTACTTTTAAGTCAGCACACTTCTCACTATACTTATATAAATAAAATATTATGCATTGAATGTTTTATTGGTATCTATAAATATATAATTACATTTTTACACTTTATTATTTTCCGCTTTTCTATTTTATTTATTATGAAACTGAAAGAAGCATTTCTTGTTCTGTTGAAAATGAAACATACAGCGGTAAGTGCCCTACACTATCAAATCTGACATCTGGTGTTGGCCGTACATACTTTTTTTTTTTCTTTGTAGGCTATCTTCACCTTCTAAACAAGGCCTTCCTCTTTTCTTTGCGGATTTCGTAAGGCTTGTCGCAATTTGTAGCTTGGGAACGTAAAAGCGAATATTTTATATATTTTTAAATCCTAGCCAGCTGTTCTTGAACAACACTGGTGGCGAAAGGTTAACTCGGTAGCAATGTTTGGATAACATTGCTGAATTCGTGCAGACCCAAGTAACTGTAACGCTGCACGGTGCCACGTTGTAACTCAGCCTCCAGTGACAACCACAATCGACCTTCTCGGCCGCTACTTTGACGCAACGCAATGCCCCAAACAAATCAGGCGGCACAGAACTGACCCAGAACCTATTTCCACACGTTCCACAGTCTGGTTCCATCGCAGCCGTGTTTTGCGTAATCGTACATTTAACAACACTGTTTTTTTGTTACTTTTCATGACTTACTGGATAAGTGTTGAAATTTTATACTCGTAGTTATATAATGCAGGTTTAACGGAAAATCTTAGAAAGGCATTTTTTTGTAATTTCTTAATATTCGCGGCAACCAGCTGCCTCTCTTACGTGATGGAAGCCAACCCGTATTTTTATCTCAACTGATTTCACCATTATAATAATAAAATCACCATATAATAGCAGTTTACACTTCCAAATTACGTAGAAAATAAATCCTGACCGTCGTTAATTTTAAAGGATTTTGAAAATTCAAAACGATAATTTTTGCATTTTAAACGCTGATTACGTTGGTGAAATCACATTTAAGACATAAGAGTTCCGATTTTTTTAAGATTTGAAATGACCGCCATTTTGAAACTGTTGAACTAACGAAATTTCGCTATTGAACGAAGCTATTACCAGAATCGATTTTTGTACCAAGTTTGAATAAAATCTGATTAAAGTGCTAAAACACACACACACACACACACACACACACACACACACACACACACACACACACACACACACACACACACACACACACACACACACACACACACACACACACACACACACACACACACACACACACACACACACACACACACACACACACAATTTCAAAGTCTGTGTCTTATCCTGTTGAAGGCCGCTCCAATAGCTCATTTTTCAGAGGCAACTCGCTTACTGGCTCTGATTGTGAAGGAAGCAAATTTTCAAAAAGAAAAATTCATCACATAAATTTTCTTATCTTACATTTTTAAACATCTTATTTTGTCATTAACAGTGTACTTTTAAAATTACGAAAATTAACGCTGACCGCTGGCAGATTAATGTTTATGTTTTCAAAGAAATTTGAAAATTTTAACAATACTAATTTACGTAGATTTTTAAAAAAACTTAAAATTTTTTAAAAGATTTTGAATTACCTGCTGTTCGAATTTTGCTTCGTGACAAATGTCTCGTAGCTTGATTTTTGTGTCAAATTAAATTCAAACGGATCCTGAAAAACCGGCTGCTGATGTTTTTATATTACTGTAAAGGTGTAGAATAGATAATATATAAATAAAGGTAAATTTCATTATGGCAACATAGCCACATATTTAAATAATTAGGATTATGACCTATTTTTCCGTCTAGTGGTCTATTTACTCACCTTGCAAAGGCTACCGTAGTTTCGAAACCTTACTGTTTCATCTTCAGGCCGTGATACAAAATGTCAAGGTCGTCTTGCAGTTAAACAAAACATTGAAAACACTTCACAATTACACGATTAAAACACTCGATTAAAAATTTGGTTTGGCCAAACGATACGTGCAACTTGTATGTCGTTACATTCCGAACTGTAACGGAACCAAATTTTTACCTTGTTTGCTATCGCAATCAATGGAATTACCTCTAATGTGCAGTCCTCTGTCCGATGTTCGCTCTTCGTGGACGATTTTTCTATTTATGTAACCACCAGAAATATGGAAACAGCTGAAAGAACTCTTCAACTGGTAATAAATAGGTTGCAGACATGGACGAGATCTACTGGCTTTAAATTCTCTGCTGCTAAGGCTCAGTGCATTGCCTTCAGTCGCCGTCGACAGATCCAAGCTCCTTCGTTATATCTTGATGGTATACAGCTCCGGACTTTTCCATCCGTTCGATTTTTGGATCTAATATTTGACGAAAGGCTCTACGTCAATAAGTTACGATGTAACAAAATTCTCGATATGTTGAGGGTTCTTAGTAGTTCTCGATGGGGCGCTGATAGGACTAGTATGCTGATGTTTTATCGTGCGGTGATTCGTTCGCGAATTGATTATGGCAGCATTGTGTATTCGTCTGCACGACCTTCCGTATTAAAGAAACTGGATTCCGTCCATCACTCAGCTATCCGCCTTGTTTCTGGTGCCTTTCGCTCTAGCCCTGTTGTGAGCCTCCTTACCGAGGCTGGAGAACCATCACTCTTTCGACGTAAACAAAAGCTGCAAATAAATTATGTAAGTAATCTACTATCTAAACCATGGCACCCTCCTTATAGTACTGTTTTTCATAATCAATTTGTCCGACAATATGAAGCTCGTCCACATGTCACTGCTCCACTTGGCATTAGAACTATCCGTGTTTTAGACGACTTTCGCGTAGAACTGCCTCCAGTGTTTGAAAGGTCGTTTTGTTTTGTCATTCCATGGACTATTAACATGCCAACGTTCGATTTCTCTCTGTCCTCGTATGTCAAACGCAACACCTTTGAGCTTGTATATTGTAAAGAGTTTTGCCATCTTCTTCATGCCTACCCATCTAGTGAAATTATTTTCACAGATGGCTCGAAATTGGAGAATAATGTTGGTTGCGCATTTTACAAAATTGGTCAAACGGAAAAGTATGGATTACCCTCAGTTTGTAGTGTCTTCACCGCCGAAGTATTTGCTATCTTTAAGGCTTTGACAACAGTTGTATCTGACTCTGCCCATTATCTAATTTATTCCGATTCTAAAAGTGCACTGCAGGCTATCCAGGACATGTACTCCACAAATCCTCTTGTTCAACGTATTTTGTGCTCAGTCCACTGGCTTGAACTGCGTAGTGTTAGTGTGTCATTTTGCTGGATACCTGGTCACTAGAGCAGATAATGCGGCCAAGGAAGCTACATTGCTGCTACCAAGAACACATGCTGTGATTTCATCAGATTTTCTATGTTATGTAAAGCACTTAAATCATATGCATTGGGAAAACGAGTGGGCAACTATCGGTAATAATAAACTGAGGATAATTAAAAATACTGTTCGTCCTTGAGGTCGTCTGTACGTACAAATCGTAGGGAAGAGGTAGTGGTTACTCGTCTCCGCATTGGACATTCTCTTTTCAAACGTGGTTTTTATCGTGTTAAATTTTAATCATTGAAATTGTTCTTCTTCATTTTATTCGTTATTGTAATGTAGTTATACGTGTTTTTAAATTTTGTTTTTTTATTTTTAAAGTTTTGTTGTTTCTTTTTTAATACTTAAATTCGCTCAGTTTTTCACAGAGGGATTTGAACATTTTTTATCTTTTTTTATAGCCTCAACACGGGATTTGAAGATAAGACAGTAAGGTTTCGAAACTCGGTAGCCTTTACGAGGTGAGTAAATAGACCACTAAACGAAAAAATAGGTCGTAATCCTAATTATTTACGGATAAAAATTGAAAGCAATGTTTTGAGGGATCCTCGCGGGTCTGGTTCCTTACATAACTGTCGTTACAGTTCGTTTGCTTCCCCGCAGATGCCTTAAAAACTGAACAGTTAAACGTGGCATCAAATTGGGCGTCAAAGTTGTCAGAAAATGTTGAACGGAAATGTTTGTCACAAGACATGCCCGTGTCCTCGTTTCCACGCCTGTCATTAATCTTCCACGTTGACGCGTATTAGCACAGCGTACTTTCTTCTGAACACTCGGCGCTGTGCATGTTTCCCCTAAACACTGTTATTGACAGCTGCACCGTGAAATATGGCTGGCTGATGATAAGATCACGTGACGTCTTGCTTCTTTATCGCAGCAAAGTGCAATTTGCTGATTTTTAACGAATTCCGATCAGAGTAACCGTCGAATACGTTTATGTAGACAAAGGGATAGTTAAAATTATGACAATCGACCTGAAGGCGGTTAAAATTCACATTATGAAAGTATCGGTTTATGCGGTATGATATTATTACCTTTAAGAGAATTCGCTTCTGTTGCTCTTACGTAATAGCTGGGCGCCATATTAACAATTTATCCTCTCAAATTGCATAATAGGTGCAGCTGGCAAACCTGCATTTTTGAAAGGCTGTGAAAAAAGAAACGGATGCGTTTTTCAAAATTTTATTGTTACCACTTTATTATACATTAAAAAGCATTAAGGAACATAAACATAATTAGTCATTGTTTAAAAGTAACATCGGTAAGATGGTGTCCTTCCCGGTTAATGCATTCTGCAGGCGATTTCTGAAGTTGTTCATCAATCCGGAGCTGTGGAATTTTCTGAATTTCCTGACGGATTTTTGCCTTGAGTTCTTCAACCTAACCTAACCTAGACCTAACCTAACCTAACCCATAACATTTTTAATCCCATGCTAACTATCGAATGCTCACGCTGTTACCAAGCTTGAACCAAATCGGACCAGAAGTAGACTAATAACGCTGGCGGGCTAGGGTAACACATAGATATATATCAGATCCCTCAAAAAGTCAAAAATATTGGAATGACTAATACCAAATGAAATTAATTTTAAGTTTAAACTACTAATGTAAAGTTCTCACGTACAGTCAACGAAAGAATTCAGCCCTATCACGATTCCGTGCCATACCTTGCTATATTGTGTGCACAGTGCAATGTTCAGCACCCTTTCACTCGGTCTTTTAATTATATACCTCATACAACACTTGCTGAACTATTTCAATTTATTATAGTTCAACTCTCTTGGCTACACATTATATTATATATACAAAGTGGAATGTGAATACAATATTAAACGAAATCGAATCGTATTTTATCTATAAACGTAATAGCCGCATAACTGTACCACTGACGTAATGGAAGCAAATCTCCCTCCAAAAAATCTGTATCTTATACTTTTTTGTAAATGTGATTTCACCGTCGTAGCCAGCATTAAAATCTGCGTATCATGTTGGCACTGAAAATGGAAAAATGAACCCTGACCGCCGTCATGGTTCATTTTCATATTTAAAAATTTAAATGATACTTTATGGTTATTTTATCGCTAATTTCGATGGTGAAATCAGATTTTTCAAACATGTATTAAGACAAAAGTGTTAGATTTTTAAAGATTTGAACTGTAATCTTTAATCAAAGTTTCTAATTTTGCTGGGTATCGAACTTATTCAAGCTATTATCAAAATCAATTTTCTTGCGAAGTTTTAACGAAATTGGACTAAAATTTGACACGCACACGCACGCACGCACACACACACACACACACCCAAGGTAAAATAGTTATAAGTTTATAGAAATATTTTAATATGGGAAAGTTTGTGTGATGCTTTCGTTTCTGTTGATTTCATTGGCAGTGTGCGCACTCCAATAAAACTTACTCCGTAGCGAGAAAACAGTATGCGGGCAGATTGTGTCCACTGTGCGGCAGGCAATGACTGTAGTGTTTGTTAAAATCCACCGCCAAAGCACAGGGCAGCACTGTCGCTTTTAATTGTCCATTGGGGTGCAGTTCCCGATTTAAATATCTGACCACTTCAACACTTTTGCGTTTCTCCCTTCTCATGCATATATTCGTATCGTATGCAAATGTGTCTGGTTTTACGCAGCTCGTCCCACTAGAGGGTGTTCCGATATATCGGTAGTGTTTCAATGTATGATGTTTCTGTACATTGGAAATACGAAATATTTAGTAGCCTATAGTTTTACAACTGTCGTTCGTAAATACGCTGCCGAGGTTCATAAAACCATTCGAAGCATATCTATTTGAGGCTGGTGTGATTTGGTACGGCAGTGGAACAGTAATATTAATTTGAAGAATCCATGACTATTTTTCCTTTTAACATACATACTTTTTATTCTAAATATCCTAGATCGATGTTAAACGGCCATGAAAAGCTTCACGGCTGCAACTCCAGTGTCGAACCTTCGATCTTAAAATGAGAATGTTCGGAGACGCAGTAAACTGACCGGTGCCTTTAAACCTCGGACACGCATGGTGATCAAAATGACTCAGTCACGTGACACTTGCTAAGCAGGATGAGTTTTTCTTTAAGGCGAAAAGCACATTATGGCTATTATCGCCTCCCTAAATGTAAGTGTGAGTGTAAAGTGTTAAAGTCGTAAGTGTAAGTGTGTGTTAGACTCGGGTACCGCGAGGGACGTCGAAATCCTCTCAATAGAAGGATGAGTTTGAAGTCAGTTGCGCCTTATTATTATTATTATTATTATTATTATTATTATTATTATTATTATTATTATTATTATTGTCTAACGAATTGAAATAAACAAATATAATATAGTAGATTGACTGTAAGTCACTCAAAAATAATAAAATTGAGATGGGGCAAGACTTTTTTAGAACAACCTTAAATTAATTTTGTCGATTTGAGAAAACTGTCTGTTTATCCCTTAATAAAATGACCGCTATAGCCACACTTTGCTTGTTATTAAATAATCTGTTTTTTAACTTCTAAAAGTGATATTTTAAAAACTATATTTCAGAAAAAAATCAATTTTTAAATCTGTTTGCTTTTTAAATCTTTGAGAAAAATCAAAATGCTAAAGCAGTTTCTGGCACTGAATGCCAGAACAAGTGGTGTTCGGTAATAAGCTAAACGTGGTGTTTTGTTGACGTGATGGAAGCAAATTTCCGAAAAGTGCACTAATACGATAATTGTTTTAAATTTTAATTCACCATCATAACCAACGTTCAAGTCTGCATAATGCAACCTATAAAAATTCCTAACTACATTGAAAATATGAAATCCTGACTGCTTTCAGGTAGATTTTTATATTTTCATTATTTAAATTACTGATTTAAACTAATTTTAACGCCTATTGCAATAGTGAAATCATATTTTCAAAATATAATTCAAAAATATGATTATTTAAAAATTATTCTGAATGAACAGATTTTACTGATAAACGATCTCGTCCAAGTTATTTTCAAAACCAATTTTTGTGCTAAGTTTTTTTTTTATTTTATACGGTTATCTATGGACTACAATTACACAACTTTCTTCCTTGTTAGCCCCTGTTTCCTCCTACGCCAGTACTCCTTAATTCTCTGGCTCATTCCATGACGTTCCGCCTCCGAAACCACTCGCCTCCTTCCTCTTGGCTTCTCTTCAGAGATGTCTTTCAACTCAGCAGCAGCTATCTTCCTCACACACGCGTCCCTATTTTGTACCTCTTCAGATTCCCATCTATTCCACATCTAGTCAGATCCTGATAAACTTCCTTGAGCTATGGAATTTGTGTGTTTCCTGGAAAGTCAGCAATCTTTTCGCTATTCTTTCTGGTTTCATTCTGCTGATGTGCCCATAAAACATGTCTTCATTGTAATAGTGATTTTTTGAAACCTTTCATAAAGCTCTTTGTTTGATCGCATATGGAACTTAAACTCACCATCACACTCTTCTCGGTCCAAAATCTTCCTAAAAATTTTAATATTTGCTTACTATATATATTTTCCTTCGTCTTAACACAAAAATTAAAAAAATATAAAACTTCATCATTTTTTATATATTTCCCTACTTTTTAACAGAAACACTATAAAAAGTGTAAAACTTTATAATTTTTTAAATATTTTCCTACGTTTTAACACAAAAACTGAAAAAATATAAAAATTCATAATTTTTTATATATTTCCCTACTTTTTAACAGAAACACTTACAAAAAGTGTAAAACATCATAATTTCCTATTTACTGGTTATACGCTACAGAGTTACGAAGGGTAAGACAAACGACTGTAAACTTCGCGCACTTTGCACTTTTACTGTAAATGCTTAGTTCCACTTAATTACAGTAAATACAAGTCAAGTTTGTGACTGAGTCGGCAACAGAACACCTCTTGATACGTGCTTGTCAACAGGTACTTACTTGCAAATTGCAACTTGCCCTAACATGTGTTAAACATCTGTTCAATAATGAGTGCGTACCCAATCACAGCTGGCGGAAAGCTTATTGTTGATAAAAAAAGAAGTATTTCGCAAGCCTACACAACCGCCGCCAGTATACGTGAGTGAAGAAAGCGAGAAGGTCATTAGGCCATTGTTAAGCTATCCAGTAACGGCTAACTTGTGCTGATAGTTGGTAACACTGATTCCCTTTGTGCAAATTTAATGGTTCAGGTTAGACATTTAAATTGTACGCTACGGAGCATTGCCAACTGAACGGCTTAAAAAATAAGTTTGGACTTCTACTTCATCGTTTATTTATTTAAAATATTTATAAGTGCATCTGTATGCACGCAGGCTGTACCATCGCTGAAGATTAAACCAATCGATCGATTTTAGTGAAATTTGGCATACAATTTCAAAACCATTTTTTGATCTGATAAAAATCGGATTTTCTCAAGCTTAAATGAGTGATTGAATTCTAAATTAAGAGTTGATAAAAGGGGAGTGAATATGGTTTCTCAAAATATAATGACCTGATTTTTCACTTTTCAATGTCCAGTACCCATAAGTTTACTATGAAGTAACAAAATTTTGCTTTGAGGTGGATGATTTTTCGAAATGTCTTGTATCCATATATTGGGTTAATTACCCTCTTATTTTTGAAAACCAAGTGTGCAACATTGCATCAAAACGTATCAAAACTCTGTTTAAAGAGGTGGCAGGACTGCAAAGAGATTTTTGGTGGCCTGGGGTAACGTTTTAATTTGTGGCCCCCTCCACCTACAAATTTTTTTTCTGTACGCTAATTTTTTTAGATTAGGGATCGATGTTAACGGAAAGGGCACTAACTGAAGTCCCGAACCTACGAACTTCAGGTGCTCAATTTTGGAGACTCAGTAGGGTGACCGGTGATTTAGTCACGTGTTTGGCATTTTGAAATTTTAAAACTAATTAATGTTTTTTTTTTAAATTAAATTTTCAAATAATCTTGTACCGTTTAGCTTCAAATGCGGCCTCCTTTTTAGTTGTGTTTGTTGTGACCCTGTGGGCGGGAACATCACATAGCCACCTGTTTTGAGTGACAAGTATGAAATATTTCATCGACAATTCTTTCTTAAGTATTGAGAAAAGAGGGATGTGAATAATCTGTCGAAATATCGTATGAACAGTTGTCTAATTTTTCTGTTATTTTTAATGTCAAGTGCTTAAAACTCCATGACAAATGAAGCGAATTTTCCCGTTAAAATGTGGGAATAGAAGGTAGTTTTTTCAAATTTTATTCTTTCTATTGAATTTGGAAAACGAGCCATTGGAGCGGCCATCGTGGAAAGACCTTAAAATGAACAAGGATCTTCTGAATTACTTTTGAGGAGGTCGTTAAAATTTTATACGTAATTTTATCTAATCAGCGATTAAAATTAAATAAATAAACATTTGGAATTTTAAAAATGCGTTGAAATTTAATTGGACAGCATCACGGTTCATATTTTCTTATTTTCAATATAATTAAAAAGTTTAAAATGCTGATTATAATAGTGAAATTAGAATTTAAAAAGAATAAGGTAAATATATTTTTCTTGAAAATTTACTTTAATGATGTAAGCGGTACACCTGCGTGTCAACATTGTTTTTAAGGTTAAATGTGCAATGATGCATCAATACAGGAATAAAACTGAACATTTTTGTATAAAAATATATCGGTACTTTTTATAAATTAATGGGAAATGAAAGCAGAGTTTTGAAACTTTTTGATGATATTTTGGGCACTTTAGGGACGTATTATACTATTTAAGATTTTCATCAAATAGTTGTTAAATATTTTATCAAACTTTGACCATACGTATTAATGGATAGAATAATATTAACGTCTACTGCTGCATTAAACGCTTGTCTTGATACGAACCCGGGTTTGAGTCCGACCATGCCACCGATGGATACAACGGAGAAAGATACCAGGTGTAAATGCCATTGTTATTAAAGAACTTTGATACGCCTCGGTCTCACCCCATGACAACCCCATGGAATCACCCCATCGTCTGAATTAGCCCAAGCGTGCACAATAGTCGGACGTTAAAAAAAAAAAAAAGAACTGCATTTGAAAGATCGTGACTCAAACAGACGATTTTGAGAATGAGTGAAATGCACTGTAAATCTCGGTCTTTGTAAGCATTAGCGTGGATATTCCACAAACACTTTTCTGTTTCATATTGTAAAATTACTGTTTTTACTGCTTCAAAAACCCGTAACAATTTCTCCGTCATTTTAAATCGTATACAACAAATGGAACGGAAGGAATAATGTGATACAAACAGGAAATGACACAATTTTATGGTTAAACATATGCATTTTGAAAATCTTTGTTAAAGATTACAACATGTGTAAGATTCATCAAAGTTTTACCAAAATTTGATAAAAGGGTTGGTTCTTCAAAGCACCGTCAAATTTATTCCATCAACAATCTTTGATCAAAGATATCTGATGTTTCTATTACAGTGTAACATGCCCTTTAAAATGAAAAAAATATGCCACAGACTAGGTGAAGTTTTCATAACCTTCCCCTATTCAATAGTTGAATACTTTATTAACGAAATGTCGCACACTTGACGTTCAATATACGAGGGGAATTTCTGTCTGCATCTTCTGAATTGCCCGGGCAACGCTGAGTGGTTACATAAAATGTAACTAATAGGGTCTCTTTATTTCCACTAATGAAGCCAGAACTCCAGTTTGCTTTTTGTTAGCGCGGTCGCATTGAACACTGGCAAACACGGAATATCAACATAATTAATGTCGTAATTTGGCATAAAGCGAACGTTGGTCGTTAAGTGAAATGTGCGTTCTCGAATTTGTAAACTCTCTTTGTAAATACTTGACGCTAATGTTTGAAATTACAAAGCGATTTAATTGTTGAAGAAGATACAAATATTTACTGCTGCATGATATTGCTACCTCAAGTAGCCTACGTTGCCTGGAGAACGTTATGTGTTGTACCGAAATGTGTGATAAGTGGATTGGTTTTTGTTTTGGAGTGACATTGTGTACGAGAATGTGTTTAGTTTTAGTGAATTTTCTTTGAAAGAGTGATCTATTGGAGCGGCCGTCTTTTGGAGTGAAAAGAGCACCGATCCTGATGTCTAGATCACATTTTGAGGGTTAAAATTTACACACACACACACACACACACACACACACACACACACACACACACACACTAGCATTACCCGTCGCAGCCTCGCCCACGAAACTTAAACTGTTTCATTAATGACATAATTTAGAAACATAAAAAATATATTAATAAAAGCGTGATCATCTAAACTCGTGATTATTTTACATGAAAAAATATTATAACCTGAATATATTGTTTTATTGTCTTCAAACGTGTTCAATTCGAATTTAAGAAAATCTGATAAAAAATATTTTTCTCCAATACAAAAATTTATACATTTTTATGTTTTTGTGTTCTTTTAGAGGATGAATTCGGGGGGGGGGAATTATGAATTACCTCTTTTTTACACTTTTATTCCTTTAGGGAATGAATTCGAAAAATGTTGAAATATGTGTTTCATTATTTGTGTTTCATAGCATATTTCTAGAATATACGGATTCAAAACAAATGTTTCTTCAATCTGAAAATTGTATACCCCTTTTTACATTCTACCCCCTTTCAATTTCTTTAGGATATGTGTTTTGGGAAATGGTGGAAAATATATTTCTTTACTTATATTAAAGAGTGACTATGTTACGTTTTAAGAAGGTCAGACGAAAAACATATTTTTTCAATAAAAATTGTTGTACTTCATTTTTATCTCTTTAGGGGTTGAACACTCGAAAATCGTTTATCAGTGCACCCCTACATGTGATGGTAACCCTTAAAATTTCAAATCTTTAGCTATTGTAGTTTCGGCTGTACGTTGATTATTAAAGTTGGACTGGGTAAGTAGTTTAATGGCGTTAAAATCAAATTTTTGCAAAATATTTTCTTAGTGCACGCCTATATGGTAACATAAATGTACCCTGAAAATTTCAAGTCGCTAGCTAAAATAGTTTTGGCTCTGCGTTGATTATGAATCAGTCAGTCAGTCAGTCAGGACTTCTTCTTTTATATATATATATATATATATATATATATATATATATATATATATATATATATATATATATCCCTATATATATATATATATGTGTTTGTTTGTATATATCCCTCAATGTGTGTGTGTGTGTTTGTGTGTGTGTGTGTGTGTGTGTGTGTGTGTGTGTGTGTGTGTGTGTGTGTGTGTGTGTGTGTGTGTGTGTGTGTGTGTGTGTGTGTGTGTGTGTGTGTGTGTGTGTGTGTGTGTGTGTGTGTGTGTGTGTGTGTGTGTGTTTTACCATGTCCATGTTCTCAAGTCCGACTTGATTCATACTTGGAACAAAATCAATTATGGCAATAAAGTGAACAAGTTCTTTAACTTGCAAAATTCTTTGAAAAATGACATTTTAAACTTAGCATCTCTGGAATATAGAAAAGGGGCACAATAGATTTACTAAGGTCACAGTGCAATAGTAGACCTACAAATTCACTTTTCATTCATTCATACTCTACACATAACGTTATTATTCAATTACACAACAAGAAATAAGATTTTATTTTTTGAGAAGTGCTTTTTCGAGTGCTCAGTTTTGCTGTTAGTTGTTTGAAGTTTGGCTGACTATTGGTAAAGGCAATTCGCATATGTTCAGTTAAATGTTAATCAGTAAATTTAGATCGATTTAATGAACTGAGGAGTTCAGTACAGGAATTCACACACATAAGTAGTCCTAAATATTGCGATTTGTCCCTTAACACACTCTTTTGTTAGTGGGTATTTTTTTTCGGGAACCTTCTTTCAAAATTTTATGTTTCATAGCCACCGGACCACATATTTAAGTAATTAGGATTATGACCTATTCTTCCCGTCAATGGTCTATCCACTCATCTCGTAAAGGATACCGCGGTTTCGAAACTCTATCGTTTCATCTTTAGGCCGTCATACAAATGTTAAATCTCTCTGTCGAGTTCGTCACAAAGTCAAACAAAACATTAAAAACATACGTCACAAACACTGAGCATAATTACACGATTAAAATATGCACGATGAAATTCGGCTTGGCCAAACGACACGCGCGACTCGTTTGTTTTTTATTTATTATCGTCCGTCTAATATCCAAGGGCTTTGTTCTATTAAGACGGCGAACATCATCATTCGTTATTCAACAAGCACAACACTTCCGGTGATTGACATGTTTTGTAGTCTGTTTTTATGCATGATTGCGTATTTCATTATTTCTTCTGAAACCGTATTCATCCTGAGGTCACGATGGAGGTCATCATTACGCACGAACCATGGTGCATTAACAATACTACGCAGAACCTTGTTCTGGAATATGAACAGCTTTAGCATTTGTTTTCTTCGTACACCCCACAGCTGTATTCCATAAGTCCAGACAGGTTTGAGTAATTGCTTATAAATTAAAGGAGTTTATTGTGTAGGTCTAGTGTAGATCTCTCTACTAAGCAGCCAATTCATTTTCTTGAATTTAATATTTAATCTTTATTTTTCTTCCTTTTTGACATGCTCTTTCCAATGAAGTTTTGCGTCAGAAAGCGTCATCCCAAGGTATTTTGCTGTATTAACAGGAGCTAATGAGAGTGTGTGTGTGTGTGTGTGTTTTACCATATTCATGTTCTCAAGTCCGACTTGATTCATACTTGGCACAAAAATCAATTATGGTAATAACGTGAACAACTTCTTTAATTTGCAAAATTCGTTGAAAAATGACATTTTAAACTTAGCACCTCTGGAGTATAGAAAAGGGGCACAATAGATTTACTAAGGTCGCAGCTCAATAATAGACCTACAAAATCACTTTTCATTCATTCTTACTCTACACATAAGGATATTATTCAATTACACAACAAGAAATAACATTTTATTTTTGAGAAGTGCTTTTTCGAGTGCTCAGTTTTGCTGTTAGTTGTTTGAAGTTTGGCTGACTATTGGTAAAGGCAGTTCGCATATGTTCAGTTAAATGTTAATCAGTAAATTTAGATCGATTTAATGAACTGAGGAGTTCAGTACAGGAATTCACACACATAAGTAGTCCTAAATATTGCGATTTGTCCCTTAACACACTCTTTTGTTAGTGGGTATTTTTCTTCGGGAACCTTCTTTCAAAATTTTATGTTTCATAGCCACCGGACCACATATTTAAGTAATTAGGATTATGACCTATTCTTTCCGTCAGTGGTACCGCGGTTTCGAAACTCTATCGTTTCATCTTCAGGCCGTGATACAAAATGTTAAATCCCTCTGTCGAGTTCGTCACAAAGTCAAACAAAACATTAAAAACATACGTCACAAACACTGAGCACAATTATACGATTTAATATACACGATGAAATTCGGCTTGGCCAAGCGACACGCGCGACTCGTTTGGCCAAACCGAATTTCATCGTACATATTTTAATCGTGTAATTGCGCTCAGTGTTTGTGATGTTTTTAATGTTTTGTTTGACTTTGTGACGACCTCGACAGAGGGATTTATCATTTTGTATCACGGCCTGAAGATGAAACGATAGAGTTTCGAAACCGCGGTAGCCTTTACGAGGTGAGTGGATAAAATTTTATGACCGAAATCACCACTTCGTTTCAGTCCTTTTAATCCTTCTTTCACTTGCAGTTCTGGTCCAACTCTTAGCTTGCTGTATCTTGTTTTTGTAATTAGTAATGAAAAAGGACAGCCATCGTCCACAATATCAAGAGAAAAAGGATTTTCCAGGAATAAAAATGAAGGTTTAAGAATTTTCAAATCATTAAATCTTCCATTGATAACTTTAGGAAGACCAGATATTTTACAAAAGTAGTCTTTTATTTCCAGCTGAACATCAAGAATATTTCCATAAAAAATTTAAATGAACGAATATTTTAGTCTCATTGTATTTCCAAAATATTCTTAATTTGTTGTGGAAACTAAATAAACTTTGCGATAAATCAGAAATAAATGTTTACCTTCCTTGTTATAATATGTTTAGCGTTTGTAATTACTTAATGCCGTCTTTTAAAGTGGCCAAATCTAACAATCACTGGAGGTATTAAGTTCAGGCAAAGATTTATCTTTTTCTTGCATAAACTGTTTGATTGGATCAAGTAAAAATGTGCCAAGAACGTTGCTTACTGGTAGCCATCTTAAAATACATCATCAGGAAGCACGCGCCATTGTTCATGTCTTCTATGAAGGATTTGAATTATCGGTGTATATCGGCATCATTGTAACAATAATACACTTTTATTTTTACTCTTAGCTTGGTTTTAAAAGCTGCACGACACTGTCTCAATAGCCACAAGAGATTAATTCAAGAGCCGCACGGGATTGACTCAAGAGCCGCACGAGATTTATTCAAGATCCATACGAGTTTGACTCAAGAGCCGCAAGAGATTGACGCATGAGTCGCACGAAATTGACTCAAGAGCCGCAAGAGATTGGCTCAAGTGCCGCATGAAATTGGCTCAAAAACCGCACGAAATTGACTCAAGAGCCACACGAGATTTATTCAAGAGCCGTACGAGATTTACTCAAGATCCGAACGAAATTGACTCGGTAGCCGCACAAGATTGACTCAAGAGCCAAACGAGATTGACTCAAGAGACTCAATTTGGCTTGCGCACCACGTTGTCTCCTCCCATAGTAACAATATGCAACGTTTCAAAATTATGAATAAAATCTAGTTCCAAATGCCTAACTGAAAATATAAACTTCTCAAGATTGGTACCCTGTGTCTATTTCTTAAATTAAGTGTTTGATAGCGAACGTTGACCTGCACTCTTGATATTGCTTCCGTATAATCAAATAATGGCAAATATGTGAATAAACAATCGTAACGACCATCGTATCCGCGTGACCGTTGTACGTGAATTATTTATACGAACAGTCTTAGCAAAAATTGTAAAGTACTTTTGAAAGCGTCTGTACAAGAAACAGTCACGGTAACTGATACAATGATACGCTTAAAGTGAAACAGAACCCAGTTTTAAAACAGTAGGCTAAGGAGGAGTAAATCCCTTATGAAAACAAAAGCGCCGCCAGGGAATATCGCACGCTCAACGGTACGGAAAACTGTAAAGTTTTTTTGTCGCCCTAAATAAACCGGGAAAGCATTGTTAAAGTTAGCAACAAGATTAGACGTACCTTAGGTTGGGGGCTTTTGTGCCGGGGTTAAGCCTTCTGAATATGAAGCAGCCCTCACACTCTCGCTTCTTTAAACATAGGCTTACACTTAGTCTGGCGCATTGGATGTGTAGCCTACTTATAGAAATGTATTGTGTTATTCGATTCAAGTTATTTTGTTCAGTACATATCCTCAGCCTTTCATTGCTTCAAACATTTTATATTTGTTGACGCGTTTCGAAATGCTTCCATTTTTAAAACTTCTTATTGTACTTAACAAAGACTTTTGAGTACAGTAAAAATTTTTGACAATGGAAGTATTCCGAAACGCGTCAACAAATATAAAATGTTTGAAGCTAGGAAAGACAGAGTTATGTAGGTTACTCTACAAAATAACAACATTCCTAGCGAAAGGAAAGGTGGATTATATTAAGAATTTTAATTTAAATTATTTGCAGTGTAGTAGTTTAACAGATTTTATATTATTTTATGTGATTATTTTTTTAAACTAAATGTATTTTTATATTTAAACCTGCAGTTATGATAAGTTAGTTATGCATTTTTAAATTATAATAAAAATACGAAAACTTAACCGTTGTCAAGGATGATAAAAATGTTAAAATATAACGCTGATATTAAAAAATGTTAAATATAAATTTAACACTGATTAAAATAGTAAAACCAGATTTTCTGAAACACGTAACATGAATAAGTCATGTATTGTATTGGCTGCTATTTTTAAATTGTTGAAAGAACTTTTCTGTTAGTAAAAGGGATCACCTTTGCTTCAATTTTTGTAGCCAAGTAAGTATATACAATACAGCTGTTCCGCTGAAGAAATGAAAGCGAATTAAACAAACAAAAATAAAACATTGAATAACGACGATAGTCAAATTAAGTGTGGAAATGTTTTCTGATTGTTTTAAAATTTACTACAGTTGAAAATATTTTTACTATTTTTGAAAATATTATTTCATATTGTAACAAGCTTTAAAATCTATATAAATTAGCACTGAATGGTATGTTAACGTTGATGTTATAATATTTGAAATTGAACGCTGGTGACATTTTTTTTATTTAGTAAAACGTCCTTTAAAGATTTCTCATCACTGCTATTTCGAGAACGATAAGCTAATTGTGATGAGAAACGAACTTCACTGTTCGAGTTTTAATCTTACTGTCATGGTTATGTATATAGCTATTTTTTCTAATCACAGTTAATTCAAAACGGAAAAATAATTTAACACAAAATTTGTATAAAATTGTTCATCACTAGCAAAACCAAAGGTGAAATTCCTTTGAGATTAGTGAATTTCAATTGAAAAAAGCGATCTTTTGGAATGAAACCATGATCAGTGGATACAAAGGAAAGACGATCTATACAAACTCTGACAGTAGAGCTTCACTGCTGACTCTGGTGAATCACAGATAGAATTCGAAGGTAGTGTGGGACTGTTATCTTACCATTAAAAACTTGGTGGAAACCAACAAAGTCCAGTTGATGCGAGGACATCAGGACGTAATTGGGAATGAAGAGGCAGATCGTTGTGCCAGGATAGAAACCTATAGCGCTTTCATTGGCCAAGAACCTTCATGTGGAGTATCCTATACTCTAGCAGGTTCCTAGGGAACACTAAAGATCTTGGAAGAGAATGGATAGTCAATGAGGATGCCTACAGTCAGCTACATATCTTACAGACGATGCCCTTAGGCTGAACAGAACGAATCTGCTGAAAATGACAGGGTTTCTGACGGGTCACTGGAGTTTCCGCATTCATCTAGACAAAATGAGTTCCTCATATGACAAACCTTATGTACAGGAATTTTTTTTGTTAGCAAACAAATTGGAATAGTGAATAAGTATGGAGAAAATGGGGACATCATGACTTGTTTAAAGGCAAAAACTTGGCTAGATCTGATATATCGAACCATTATAAATACATTACAATCGAATGTGAAAGTAGTAAGTCAGAGCCAGTCTTCAAATGTTGGAAAACTAACATTTCGTAGAGTTGTCGCAGCTCCCACACACACACACACACACACACACACACACACACACGCGCGCGCGCGCGCGCGCGCACACACATACACACACACACACGCACGCACGCACGCACGCACGCACGCACGCACACACACACACACACACACACACACACACGCACGCACACGCACGCACGCACGCACGCACACACACACACACACACATACATACATATATATATATGTATGTGTATTTAACGTCCGACTATTTGCACACTTGGGCTAATGCAGACGATGGGATGATTTATAGCGTATGAAAATACCAATCCCTGGTCGGGAATCGAACCCGGGTCCTCGGGATGAAAGCCCAGTACGCTATCAACTAGGCCACCGAGGCGACTATGTACAGGAAATGTGGTACAGCAGCACACTCTGCAGTGGGGGACAGACGATGAAAGAGAATAACAACTTCCGAAGCATCTCACGGTTCTCTAAAGACCTGAGGTTGGATTGGGAAGGTTGAATCTGTGGACGAGGGTGCGCAGTAAGCTACATAGCTGAGTGGCAAAACCAGGATCATGAAAGAAGTGCAAATGGAAAATTACATATGCACCAGTTTAGAACTACCATATATGTTTTAGTGCTCCTTAAAACAGCTAATACAAATAATTCTTGGCAAACATTTTATTTAGTTAGTATTGTTCATTATCAGTAGTATTGTTCACAGTAGGGTACTAAAATTATTACCCTTTTAAAATTTAAAATTCTAACAAGCCTTTTTTTCTCAAATTATTTTGGAATTCAGATTTACCCATTGTAATCAGCGTTAAAACCAACTGAAACCTTTTAAAAACAATATTATGAAAATTTAACTCGACGGCTTCGTTTATGAAATTCGGAGTGCACTACGCATTCAAAACGTAACTTGCAGTTTTTAATGTAAGTGCGGCCACTGAAAGCGTAACGGAGCTGAGCGGAGCTTATTCTCTGTCTAGGTTCGGTTTTGAAGCTGACTTTGCTTCCCCTACCACGCTGACCACGTTTCTAAACTTAATTTTTATCGTTACCTAGGTTACCGTTGCCTAGGTTATGGGTCTTAAACATGGCAGTTTCCTAGAATCCGTTGCAGTAGGCCTAAATATTTAATTCTAAAAGATAAAAACGAGTTATTTAAATCCGTTCATCTTCATCCACTCAGCTCTGCATTTGATGGCTTAACGATGTTAGATTATGTTTTAAGTTTAGAAAATCGCCTTTATCTCGTCAGGCAGAAAACGAATAAACCACATCTAGGAGGGAGGCTTTAAACATTTCAAGTGAAACCGAGTGTCATTAAAAACAAATTTTAAAACTACATAACGAGTTTACATGAAAACTAATAACAACTGAAACACTAAATTAGCCTTATTATTAAAGTATTTATTAAATGTTTCAGCATAAAGGACCGCTTTAATGTGTCATCATTTTATCTTTCACATGAATAAGTTTCGGAAGTTTTAACGTGCCACCTTAACCTCAAAGCGTTTTGGAAAGTTTTAGTTTCAGCACATTTCCTTATCTTGCCGCTTCACTAACCGTTCCCCCTCCGTACTTTCTCCTGGCCCGCATGTTCCATAATACTGTCCTATCGCCACCGCTTTTAGCTTACTGCTGATATTGTCACTTTTTACATTCCGGCGAAGTTACGAGCTCTGCAGGTAAAAATGAACGCCGTGAAAGG
>CM040184.1:65587953-65620453 GCA_022606455.1 Callitettix versicolor
AGAATCTGTGTGAGATAGAAATCCATCTCCCTATGATCCCTGTTGCACCAGTCCTGGATATTACCTATGAGTTGATATGTCCATCGTCCATTTGTTGATTCGTCCCACTTTCGCTGCCATGTCTCCAGGGTCAGATTTCGCTCCTCTTTAATTGCCATTGTATGACTATACCGCTGCTCAGCACTTCGCTTGCGCCAGTAGAGCCTCGCTCTTTCATCAGCCATCAGCTCCATTGGGGGTTAGCCCGCAACTACGCATGCAGCGTCGTAGGAAACTGTTCGGTAACCACTCACTACACGCAGCAACGCACGGCTTTGCACCACATTAACCTTGTGCGCATAGCTCGCGACCGTCATAGCCTAGCTCAAAATCGACGCTCCGTAAAGGAGCACTGAGCTTACTACCCCAGCCAGGAGTCGACTGCGTGCCTGTCTTTTACCTCCCAAATTCGGCATGAGCCTGCATAGAGCTCCTGCCACGTTCGCCGCCTTTTCACTAAATGCCTTGAGATGTTCCCTGAAGCAGAGTCTTGCCCACCAAGCACACCAAGGTATCGTAGCAGAGCCCACACATCAAGGTATCGAAGGGCTGAGACGGAACTTATCTGCATATCTCCAACTGTAAGTGTTACTGTTTCCCTCTTTTTCCTGCTGGTCACAAGAACGACCTCCGTCTTATGATTGACGAGCTGCAGACTAATAGATGTCAACCATCTTCGGATCGACTTCACTGCCTCGTTGGCTCGAACCTCGACTTCTTCCAAAAACTTCCCCTCAACAACCACCACAAGATCATCGGCGAATCCAAAGACTTTTACGCCTAATGGTATGCTGACTCGTAAGACCCCATCATACATGATGTTTCAAAGGAGGGGTCCAAGCACAGAGCGTTGTGGTACCCCTGGTTCTGTGTGTGAGTGCGCAAGCGCGCGCGTGTGTGTAATTTTGAAGAAATTCGGGACTACCCATATTTCGGAACCATTTTTTTAAAAAAAATGATTTTTTAGAATTTTTTTTTTGAAAAAATAGTGAAAAAATCGTATTAGTGCATGTAACAAATTTGAAACAAAAGACATTTTCGGTTCTGGATTAAGCCGTAAACTCAAAAGTAACCCTTCCACCGTCTGCTGGTTTGTTATTTTTCGATTTATTTTTAAACCGTTATTTTCTTTCAATTTTGTACACTGACTTAAATGTGTGATTCTTCGTATTTGATAAGCATTTGCGCAAAATCTCAAGAAACGATTTTGTGAAAACAGTTCAATTTCGACTTTTTCGGTTGATTTTTAACAGGATTCTTTTGAGCAAATATTCGAACGTGAGATGGTTTGTGTTTTGCGTTTGTGCCATTTAGATCGTGGTAACATTAAAACAGCTGTATTGTTTTGGTAATAAAATTGTGATTATGAGAGTGCATGTATTTTCCTCGTATTATTTAAAATGTTAACATTGTTTCTTTTAATAGGCTACATTCTATTCACAAACACTAGATTCAATCAGCTTTTTCAATAGTCGTATGTTTATTTTTACAGCGTTTCTTGAATATTGCGTGTTCATAGGAAATTAAAAGTTTTAACGCCCGCGAAAACTTGCTCAGCAATACGTAGTCTTAACATTTTGCCAAGCGTAAAGTTATAATGAATCGAAGTATTTATACGAAGTTCACTTCAAACAGCTGTTTTAACTCCACATTAGCCTCTGAACTTAATTATAAAGTTATCCACGTGGCAAAGCACTTAGTCCAATATTAGCAATGGATCCAATATTAGCAGTGGCGAAAATAAGTAACATTTATGTCTATGCACGTTTCAAGGTCACGCATGTCAGATTTTTCATGTCTTTATTTTTTCGCCTCGATGGCCTAGTTGATAACGTACTGGTCTTTTACCCCGAGGACCCGGGTTCGATTCCCGGCCAGGGCTTGGCATTTTCATACGCTATAAATCATCCCATCGTCTGCATTAGCCCAAGTGTGCACAATAGTCGGACGTTAAAAAAAAAAGTCTTTATAATCCTATTTACATCTTAGACTCCGAAGAACCATTTTAACCATAAAAAATGTTATTATCAACATTTTGCAAGGATTTTTGGAATGGTTTAGATGTTTAGTTGTATGGGAAACGGTATAATCTTCCTGTAATTTTCTTACTGTAAGTACCTTGCTATATAGTACTTGCTGTAAGTACCTTGCTATATAGTATTTATTGTAAGTACCTTGCTATATAGTACTTACTGTAAGTACCTTACTATACAGTACTTACTGTAAGTACCTTACTATACAGTACTTACTGTAAGTACCTTGCTTTATAGTATTTATTGTAAGTACCTTACTATATAGTACTTACTGTAAGTACCTTACTATACAGTACTTACTGTAAGTACCTTGCTATATAGTACTTACTGTAAGTGCCTTGCTATATAGTACCTACTATATGTGCCTTGCTATATAGTACTTACTGTAAGTACCTTGCTATACAGTACTTACTGTAAGTGCCTTGCTACATAGTACTTACTGTAACTGCCTTGCTATATAGTACTTACTGTAAGTGCCTTGCTACACAGTACTTACTGTAACTGCCTTGCTATATAGTACTTACTGTAAGTGCCTTGCTATATAGTACTTACCGTAAGTACCTTGCTATATAGTACTTACTGTAAGTGCCTTGCTATATAGTACTTACTGTAAGTACCTTGCTATATAGTACTTACTGTAAGTACCTTGCTATACAGTACTTACTGTAAGTACCTTGCTATACAGTACTTACTGTAAGTACCTTGCTATACAGTACTTACTGTAAGTACCTTTCTATATAGTACTTACTGTAAGTACCTTACTATACAGTACTTACTGTAAGTACCTTGCTATATAGTACTTACTGTAAGTGCCTTGCTATATAGTACTTACTGTAAGTACCTTGCTATATAGTACTTACTGTAAGTGCCTTGCTATATAGTGCTTACTGTAAGTGCCTTGCTATATAGTACTTACTGTAAGTACCTCGCTATATAGTACTTACTGTAAGTACCTTACTATACAGTACTTACTGTAAGTACCTTGCTATATAGTACTTACTGTAAGTGCCTTGCTATATAGTACTTACTATAAGTGCCTGGTAACCGAGCTCGCTCTTTAGAAATTTTACAATTAGGCTTATAGTACTATATAGTACTATATATAAGTGCTATATAGTATATAAGTGCTATATAGTACTTACTGTAAGTGCCTTGCTATATAGTGCTTACTGTAAGTGCCTTGCTATATAGTACTTACTGTAAGTACCTTGCTATATAGTACTTACTGTAAGTACCTTACTATACAGTACTTACTGTAAGTACCTTGCTATATAGTACTTACTGTAAGTGCCTTGCTATATAGTACTTACTATAAGTGCCTGGTAACCGAGCTCGCTCTTTAGAAATTTTACAATTAGGCTTAGAACCTATTTTTCACCGTCTCGTGGTCTTTAACTCACCTTATATAGGCTTAACTTGGTTTCGAAACATTAAAGTTTCATCTTCAGGCCGTACAGTTGGTCAAATGCCTCTGGCGAGGTTGTCACACAGTCAACAAAATATTGAAACACATACCAGAACACAACACAATTACACTATTATATTAAAACATGAAGATAAAATTGAGTTTGGCCATACATCACTACCATGGGATTCGTGTGTGAGTTCCGTCCAGACTCACTGGAGTGAAATGTGTGCCGATCCTGACATTGTATTACGAACCGCGGTACCCTATATAAAGGGAGTTAAAGACCACTAGACGTTGAAAAACATGCAGTTCAGTGGAATTGCAGTATTGCAAATTAGTATTAGATTTGTAGACCAATATTTATGTGGCTCGTGTTATTTGCGTTTTTCTGAATAAAACCTATTATTTTTTGTTTTTTGTTTAACGCCCGACTATTGTACACACTTGGGCTAATGCAGACGATGGGATGATTTATAGCGTAGGAAAATACCAAGCCCTGGCCGGGAATCGAACCCGGGTCCTCGGGGTGAAAGTCCAGTACGCTATCAACTAGCCCACCGAGGCGTTTTTTATTCTTGAGCTCCACCAAGATCGTTCAAGTTTTTAATGTAATTCAATAATTTAAAATATTAATTTAATCACATTAATAGCGATGAATATTATAGTGAATTCACATTTTTTTAAAATAGTTTTGAAAATTCGCATACATCACGTCAGCGTGCTGCTATTGAATGTTTATTTTTGATTCTGATAGCATGCCAAATATTCTGGCAAATTAAAAATATTGGATCGTAGCATTCGTTTTGTCTGATTTATAATTTGTGCAATTCAGCACCGAACTGGCCAAGTAGTGGGTGGGGGGGGCGGTGTGTTTCGATCGTTCTGCAGCACCATCCGTCTCGCAAAGTCAGGGTTGGACCCTCGAGGGCTCTTCAGCCAATTACTGAAACCCCTCCCTCTCCTCTACCGGGTTTTTACTGCTCACAGCGCAATTTGTACGGAGCGTGTTAAATACCTGGGAGGGTAAATAAATCTTTTTTTTACAAAATGTTTTCATTTAAAGTCTTCTCTTTGTTTAGTGCTTCCCCCCATCCATGAAAAGTAAATGTTCTGTTTCCAAACACCTACGTCAGTTAATTTGTCAAGTCACTGTGAATATTTTATCGTTGTAGACGTTACTGTGATAAGCAACTGTTTTGTTTGACAAATGATCAAATGTCATTAAATTCATTTCGGTTTAACAAATTAAATTTGGCCCAAACAATAATGTTTACAATAGCTTACAATAGTTTGGTACACAGATTAATTTCACTCCCTATGGACAAAGGACGTTATGGAAATGAAGTGAACATCATTAAGTAGGCCTACATAGCTGTTTATAATGGATATAAAAGCTCAATTGTTGATAGGCTTATTGCCAAACACAAAAACAAAAATAAAAAAATCGTTCCGGATAAAAGAACGTATATCTCCACGGAATATGGTTCAACTTTAAGCCACACCCTAAAAAAAGAATTATGCAAAGAAAATATAAATGTCTCTTTCAGAACAACTAATAAGTTATCAACATTATTAAAGAAGCCAATTGCAAATACAAGTGGAGATAACTTTGAAAAAACTGGCATATACAAAATGAAATGTAGTGATTGCCTAAGCTTCTATATCGGTCAGTTATCTCGCTCTTTTAAGAAAAGATTTAAAGAGCACATACCCAGAAGTGCATTATCGACAAACTCGGATTTCGCAGAACATCTTATGGACAAAAACCATAAATTCGAAGACCAACATGGAAATATTACATTTGTCATAAAAGTAGTTATATGGATGCTATTGAAGAGTTTGAGAATTACAAAAGCAAAAAATCAGACCCCCACAACATCCTCAATGCAAAACTTTCATTTAAATCAAATTTAATATATGACATGGCTCTAAGGATAAGTGATTTGAGTGACAAAAACCAACAGACACTCCGTAACTGATAACAATGACGGGCGCGCTACTAATGGTGGAGACTCCGCAGTCCGGAATGTAACGACGTACGAGTCGCGTGTGTAGCTTGGCCAAGCCGAATATCATGGTGAATGTTTTAAACGTTTAATTGTGCTCAGTGTTTGTGATGTATGTTTTAACGTTTTGTTTGACTTTGTGACGATCTTGACAGAGGGATTTAACATTTTGTATAACGGCCTGAAGATGAAACGATAGAGTTTCGAAACCGCGGTAGTCTTTACAAGGTGAGTGGATAGACCACTGACGTAATCCTAATATTGTTTATTACAGCTTAGACAGGGTACTTACAGCAAAATCCGTTTACGGTATTTAAAATCTGATTCCTTAACTAGATTAAATCCGCCTGAGTTTTAAATTTTCAAAAACAATAATGAACCAAAGGATTTCATTGTTAAAAATATATTTCACATAAAATTAAAAAACAATAATCGTTATTTTTAAACCGATTAGCCATGCCTCGTGGATTTCGTGATTTGATATAAAGTAATCTTATTATGGCTGGAATTAAAATGTACAACACGTATAAAATCAATATCTTGAAGCAATATTTAGTATTACTTTTTAAAGTGAATAAAATACATTTATTTCAGGTCGATATTGTAATCCTTCCTAACGCTGCACCTAATAATGCACACGAACCTCCACGCAAACATTCATCTCTCTCTAGCTATTGCGTTTTTAAAGGTATTGTGTTTAATGGAAGTGTTTTTTGTGATATAACCCTTTCAGCGGTTTAACGCTCAGTGTTTCATGTTCTCCTGGATTTATTTTATCCATATATTAGATTAAAATGATTAAAACTGTAGTAAACTTTACAGACAATAGTAGTGAGCATCATTACGGAAGATATTAGCGAGCACCATTACGGAAGATAATAGTGAGCACCATAACAGAAGATAATAGTGAGCACCATTACAGAAGATAGTAGCGAGCACGATTAAAGAAGGTAATAGTGAGAACCATTACAGAAGATAATAGTTAGCACTATAACAGAAGATAGTAGCAAGCACTATTAAAGAAGATAGTAGCGAGCACGCTTTAAGAAGATAATAGTGAGCACCATTACAGAAGATAGTAGCGAGCACGATTAAAGAAGGTAATAGTGAAAACCATTACAGAAGATAATAGTGAGCACCATAACAGAAGTTAATAGCGAGAACCATTACAGAAGATATTAGTTAGCACTATAACAGAAGATAGTAGAAAGCACTATTAAAGAAGATAGTAGCGAGCACCATTAAAGAAGATAATAGTGAGCACCATTACAGAAGATAGTAGTGAGCACGATTAAAGAAGGTAATAGTGAGAACCATTACAGAAGATAATAGTGAGCACCATAACAGAAGGTAATAGCGAGCACCATTACAGAAGATAATAGTTAGCACTATAACAGAAGATAGTAGCAAGCACTGTTAAAGAAGATAGTAGCGAGCACCATTAAAGAAGATAATAGTGAGCACCATTACAGAAGATTATAGCGAGCACGATTAAAGAAGGTAATAGTTAGAACCATTACAGAAGATAATAGTTAGCACCATAACAGAAGATAATAGTTAGCACTATAACAGAAGATAGTAGCGAGCACCATTACAGAAGGTAGTAGCGAGTACCATAACAGAAGGTAATAGCAAGCATCATTACAGAAGATAGTAGCGAGCACCATTACAAAAGATAATAGCGAGCACCATAACAGAAGATAATAGTGAGCACCATTAAAAAAGATAATAGTGAGCACCTTACAGAAGGTAATAGTGAGCCCTATTAAAAAAGATAATAGTGAGCACCTTACAGAAGGTAACAGTGAGCACCATAACAGAAGGTAATAGTGAGCACCTTACAGAAGGTAACAGTGAGCACCATAACAGAAGGTAATAGTGAGCACCATGACAGAAGGTAATAGCGAGCACCATTACAGAAGATAATAGTTAGTACTATAACAGAAGATAGTAGCGAGCACCATTACAGAAGATAGTAGCGAGTACCATAACAGAACGTAATAGCGAGCATCATTAAAAAAGATAATAGTGAGCACTTTACAGAAGGTAATAGTGAGCACCATTACAGAAGATAATAGAGAGCACATAACAGAAGGTGATAGTGAGCACCATTACAGAAGATAGTAGCGAGTACCATAACAGAAGGTAATAGCGAGCATCATTACAGAAGATAGTAGCGAGCACCATTACAGAAGATAATAGTGAGCACCATAACAGAAGATAATAGTGAACACCATTAAAAAAGATAATAGTGAGCACCTTACAGAAGGTAATAGTGAGCACCATTACAGAAGATAATAGAGAGCACATAGCAGAAGGTAATAGCGAGCATCATTACAGAAGATAGTAGCGAGCACCATTACAGAAGATAATAGCGAGCACCATAACAGAAGATAATAGTGAGCACAATTAAAAAAGATAATAGTGAGCACCTTACAGAAGGTAATAGTGAGCACCATAACAGAAGGTAATAGCGAGCACCATTACAGAAAGTAATAGTTAGCACTATAACAGAAGATAGTAGCGAGCACCATTACAGAAGATAATAGCGAGCATCATTACAGAAGATAATAGTGTGCACCATTAAAGAAGGTAATAGTGAGCATCATTACAGAAAATAGTAGCGAGCACCATTACAGAAGATAATAGCGAGCACCATAACAGAAAATAATAGCGAGCATCATTACAGAAGATAATAGTGTGCACCATTAAAGAAGATAATAGTGAGCACCTTACAGAAGGTAATAGTGAGCACCATTAAAAAAGATAATAGTGAGCACGTAACAGAAGGTAATAGTGAGCACCATTACAGAAAATAATAGTTAGCACTATAACAAAAGATAGTAGCGAGCACCATTACAGAAGATAGTAGCGAGTACCATAACAGAACGTAATAGCGAGCATCATTACAGAAAATAGTAGCGAGCACCATTACAGAAGATAATAGCGAGCATCATTACAGAAGATAATAGTGTGCACCATTAAAGAAGATAATAGTGAGCACCTTACAGAAGATAATAGTGAGTACTATTACTAACAGAAGGTAATAGCGAGCATCATTACAGAAGATAATAGTGTGCACCATTAAAGAAGATAATAGTGAGCACCTTACAGAAGATAATAGTGAGTACTATTACTAACAGAAGGTAATAGCGAGCACCATTACAGAAGATAATAGCGAGCATCATTACAGAAGATAATAGTGTGCACCATTAAAGAAGGTAATAGTGAGCATTATTACAGAAAATAGTAGCGAGCACCATTACAGAAGATAATAGCGAGCACCATAACAGAAGATAATAGCTAGCATCATTACAGAAGGTAATAGTGTGCACCATTAAAGAAGATAATAGTGAGTACTATTACTAACAGAAGGTAATAGCTAGCATCATTACAGAAGATAATAGTGAGAACCATTGCAGAAGATAATAGCGAGCACCATTACAGAAGATAATAGTGAGAACCATTGCAGAAAATAATAGTGTATATATATAATGGAATAATCACCTCATTGTTCGCCAATTTGTTGGTGCTCAATTATTATTCAATACGTAATTAATACACTAATTATTAATATTTATTGACAATTTATGGAAATGTTTTAAGGTTTTGTTATTAAAGTATTCAATATATTATAAATAATACATTTAATTATCACATTGATTCTCAAATTAATTAATTAATATTACAATAAAAAAATAACGATTAATTTATCTCTTAGTGGTTCTTTGATACTACAAATGGGTATTAAGAAGTTTGTTGTTACTGTTTAATCAACTTAACTAATTGAAAAAGAAGAAAGTTGCATTGTTAATTACCAAGATGATTATCGAGTGTTTTTAACGATGCAAAGTTAGAATGGATGCGAATGGTAGAGCTGTTGGTCCAGATGTGAACAGTTCAATCAGGTATTGTGGAACGAAAAGTCGACTACGAAGATAAATTTTACATTTTACGACGATTACCACCTCAATTATTCATCATGTTTGCTGAATCAACTAATTTAAAGATTTATAGAAATTCGCACTGGCAACTTTTGTACCGCGGTACCGTTGAATTCGACGAAAGCTTTGTGTAAATTTACAAACACTTTAAAAGAACTCTTATATATATTTGATTAATTAATAAATAAACGACTATAACAAAGACTTTACTATAATAATTATTAGTTATACTCCATATATATTACTTTAATAACATTAAAGTTGATCTGTGATTCAAACTTTTTATAACATAAAGGAATTTTGATCATGAAGAGGAATTGGTTATCTGTTAAAAAACGTAAGGAACTTCTTTCTTCCTAACCATTTGACTTTAGGTTTTATACTAACTCACTTGCACAGTGCTTAATTTTTCTTAACCAGTAACGAAAAGCTTCGACCAGTGAGGTTGGAAAGTTTCTTTAAATTTAAACTTCTATTGCCGTTAAATTACTAAAACGTTGGCCACATTTGTAGAGTTATAGCCTAGCCACTATGGACTGTAAAACCTATATTTTTCTTTTCTGAAAAGTAACGCCACCTGAAGTTAATTTTTGTGTAGTTTCGCCACTCTTAGTTTCCATCTTAACTGACAAATTCTTTCAGATTTTCAAATTTTTAACAGCTGAGTTATATAGTTACTACACGCTAGTTATGTTTTATATATATATATATATATATATATATATATATATATATATATATATATATATATATTATATTAGTTTTTCACGCATCACCTTGTTAGGCCTAACAACCGTGTCAGTTTGGTTATGCAGTATTCTTTTAAAAAATTGGTTTCTTATCACCCAAAACCCGTGTTAGATGTATTTTTATTGTTTTACCGATTTACAACACGTTACTGATTTTCATCGGGTAGCAATTTTGAGGTTATGTTGGTCACTTTTATTTTCGATTTTTATCGTGCTTTCATATTTTGGAGTCTTGCTTTTGGGCACATAATAAAGCATTTTAGTAACAAAAATATCGAAAAATCCAGGATATGCTACACTGCATATTTACCATTTTTTCATATAATGTAATTACACAAATATATATATATATATATATATATATATATATATATATATATATATATATACTACCTTACAATTGGCACTCTGCGTAGGGATTTTTTTACATTTAATATCGAAAATTCCACACAAAGTAACGAGTTAAAGCCAGTTTTGAAAAAAATTTCAACTAAAATATTGAAAATGTTACATTAAAAGCAATAATTTTGCAATAAATAAAACACAGATTAAGATTCTTAAAATAGGATTGAATCTATGTTCATCTCAGGTACCTAAATCTCAGGTCCAGTAAATAATAACAGTTAACACATGTCACAAAACTAAAAACTAATAATTATTTTGGGCTGGGTAAGTAGTATAATGACGTTTTGTAAAACGGGAATAGGCCTATGTGTATCTCAGATACTTAAACCATATTCGTACCAAATTTCATCTCAATTGGTCCAGTGGTTAAAGCGTGATTGAATAACAAACAAACAAACACACAAACTTTCAGAAATATAATATGAATTAGATATATTTTAAGGCGAAAAGCACATTGAGGCTATTATCGCCTCTCTAATTGTAAGTGTCAGTGTAAAGTGTGAAAATCATAAGTGTAGTGTTGTAAGTGTAAGTGTGTGTTAGACTCGGGTACCACGAGGGACGTCTAAATCCTCTCATTAGGTACAGTTGGTCTACACCCCCTGCGGGGAACTCGTCATGTTTTATATTTTAAAATTTTTTGTCGATATATACATATATATATATATATATAGACAAAAAATTTTAAAAAGTAAATTAAATAGTTAGATGTTTTATTAATATTTTTAATAGCTGCAATTCTTGAAACGGACAATCGATTCCAACGGTCTCCAAGTTTTTCTAAAAATAAATTCGTGTACGAAATTTAAATCAAATCGTCCAAAAGTTGTGAAAACTTTAGTGCTAACTTTACAAGTACCTATAGACAGGTTAGCATTATAACGATCCCTCTGTACGTAATCTAAATGTCAGGATCTCGGGTACCGGTCTTACGGTAAAGGCAGCTCCGATGCAACCGGTCACGTTGCATAAATTTAAACAGGTATTCTGCAACTCAACCACACAAATCCTTTCAGACCATTCAATATTTCTGTGACATCCGTTGGTTAGGTGTTTTGCTGTTCAATCACGAAATTTTCCTAAGCCAATTTCCCCGTAAAATAATTACGTCAGCAGTGTCTGTTCGATGCGATAAAGTGAACCATCAAAAAGTAACATTTAACAGGATCTCATAATTTTGATTTGAGAAAATGTTTGTATTTGACAAATAAGAAGTGATACATTCCCGCATATTTTTATCTTATCCTTATCAAAACCTAATTTCACTGCGTAAATAGCGTTAAAATTTGAATAAATTTAGAATTTAAATTTGTATTTACATTTGAAATTTTAAAACGCAGATTACGATTGTCAAATCAGTTTTGCAGTCGAATGTTAAAAAAATATTTAAAAAAAAAGACATTTTGGATGCCCGCACATTATGAAACGTTTTTATGGATAATGCGACTAAAATACAGGTGATTCAGAGAAACGGTAATTTTTGTGTGTGTTGGAGCCGTGGATGATTGGCAACACTGCTGCTTGTCTGCACACGGCCATCTTGCTATGGATGGTTGAAATTGTGTGCAATGTGCTTTCGCCATAAAATCTTTTTATACAAGTAATGTGGCTCTACTATCGTGTATCTTTTTTTTTGTGTTTAACGTCCGACTATTGTGCACACTTGGGCTAATGCAGACGATGGGATGATTTATAGCGTATGAAAATGCCCTCGCCGGGAATCGAACCCGGGTCCTCGGAGTGAAAGCCTAGTATGCTATCAACTAGGCCACCGAGGCGGCTACTATCGTGTATCGTCAGCACATATTATTAACATATGGATATAAAGATTTTTAGGAAATATACTCAGCAATGAAAAAGAAACCTCCAGGAGGACTTCGTACTTCAGTCAACACCGACAATGCACGAGCTGTTGTTATTAGAAGCTGTTGAATTTTTGGTTAGCTGTGTCTTTACGGTTGTAAAGTTCGGGTGATCGAACTGAACACTTATAAGTAAAGTGTACAGTGGTCGATATTAGACAATATAAGAATTACAATAAAAAAATCTGAACAGCAACTCAGCTCCTCATTCGGTGGCCTTACTACCTTAGATGTTCTCATCGATTTGGGCGATGCAATTTTTAATCTTTTGTTTAGTTGTGTTCGGTAGGATTGTTCGGGGTTTATTTTGATAAACTTGTGCTTTTGTGACCCCAAAGGAATAAATCACAGGGTGTTGTCACGTGATCTTGCTGTCATAAAACAGCGCTACCGTATCGTGCGAGGTGTGTGGCATGTAGCGCCCTTCTTTTGGAACTATAATAATCCCCCGCAGAGGGGTGCAGACTAGCTGCATCTATTGAGAAAATTTAGACGTCCCTCGCAGTACCCGAGTCTAACACACACTTACAACTTTAACACTTTATACTCACAATACTCACACTTAATAGACTCATTGTGCTTTTCGCCTTAAAATAAAATTTTAAAAACTGGAACTATGATTGTTCAGTATTCGCATTATTAAGTTAAAGCTATAACAGTATTTCTGTTACGTATTCACTTTCGTGGCGTTTCCATCCTCATTTCCAAAAAATAACGCCCCAAAATCCCACACCACACAGTTACTCTGTATAGATACATTACCTTGGGAAGGATTACGCAAGGATTTTCTATCCTTTAAATTAACGTAGCCTTTTATATGAAAATGTGCTACAACAGAGAAGAATATTGCTTTTGTTGAATACGTATATAAAAAAAGTATTCTAGGGATTTATGCAAAAGTCATGATTTAAACGATTTTTTGCTTCTATTATGCGTTATATCATTTCCTTGAGAGATATTAAGGCGCGGATAAATGTACGATCTTCAGCCATTTATTACTAACCTGTATTCCTAACCTATATTCTGACGTCATTGATGTTTACTTTGCTTGAATTTACTTCCATGCTAACGTTACACGGATTTACTTGTACGTTTACTTTGTACGATAAATTTACTTCACTAGATTAATGTGCAGTTCATAATAAATCGTTTATTATCGTGATAGTTTCTTAAGTGAAAACATCGTTGAAAAAATGGCTGCCGTTATTTGCGCCTCTGTCAGTTTACGTTGGAATTACGGTGGTGGTGTTGAATTTCTTATTACTGATTGTAACTGAGTTAAACACCCAACAGCCGAGTCGAGTTAGATATGGAGTTCTTTGTTTAAATATTTTTTTCATTGTTAATAACACGTACTTAATTATTAATAACACGCATTAAATTAGTAGTTTTCGCCATTGAAAACAAGATCCTCACTTTCGCGCGGTAGTCATTTTAAGGTTATGTTTGCCACTTTTATTTTCACTTTTTTGTAACTTCCTGTTCCTGTTTCCGCACTTTTATATTATGGATTTCATTATCTGGCATATAATGAAGCGTTTTGGTGCAACAATTACCAACATTGACAAAAGACCATAAAACTTAGTTTTACGGAAAAAAAATATAAAATGTTTGAAGCTAGTAAAGGCAAATGTATATTCTCAACATAATACAAAAATTCTACAAGAAAAAATATATTTGTTATTTCTTGTGTTATTTATTTTATCTAATAACTTTATTTCTGTTATGTTTATATATACTTTTACGAATTGTTATTAAATTTTATTCATTATTCATTGTTATTTAGTTCTTAAGTGTAATATAGCTATACCTGTTATTTAAATTTTTAATTTATTTTTACTGTTATAGTTTGTTGTTGTTGTTGTTTTTGTTGTTGTTTTCTACTTACTTAAGTAAAATTTTGTATAATTTTTTTTATACTTTCATTTTGCGTGACGGCGATGATAACCTGAACGGTTTTTCGCCGCAAAAAAAATTCTACCAGAAAAAAAAATATTGTGTTTGCAAAATTATCGTCTGCATGTTGTTTCTCCAAAATCCATTCAACAAACTTTCTCCGTTACAAACGCTTCGTTGGTTCCAGTTTTTTGAGTTAACTGAATTTTGTAGGCCTGCATATGGAAATCAAATCGCTGAAGAGAGCTTTTCGAGATGCCCGACTGTTGTGGACTCAAGGCAACACTGTCGCGCACAGTTGCGATGTTCTGATCAGAACGAGAGCGAGCTGGTGTTTTGATATCTGACATAGAAACCGTTTCCAATTCTGTCATCATCCTACGCACTGTTGACTCATTAGGTCCGCACAGTCGCCATATTTGTAATGTGTTTTCACAATTAATATTCCTTGTTCCATTGTAAAGCGTTCCATTGTAACTAACCTCAAATAATACTGAGTAAAGAATCACAGAAATGATCAGTGACCCAATTCTAATGATGGGGACTGATCAGATGGTCAAACGACACATAGTTTCTAGACCCTTTGATGTCATATTGACGTTTGAGGATGGAGATCGTATGTTGCAAAATTTGAAGACATAGTATGGCATACAGATGGCTCCAAGACAAAGTCAGGCACTGGTGCTGGGGTGTACGACCTGAGACTGGGGTTAAAGAAAGATATTACCCTGATACAGCATACAACAGTATTCCAGGCTGAAGTGATGGCTCTGATTGTGTTAAGGAAGAACTTGAATTGGGGCTTCAAAAAGGGACGCATTCATATTCATACTGACAGTCAGGCAGCAACTGCAGGTCGTATAATTCAGTCCAAGCTGGTCTGGGAGTGTCGGAAGAACCTCGACGCTCTGTCCCTGAGCAACCGGGTAACGCTTCACTGGGTTCTGGGGCTTAGGGGAGTTGAGGGTAATGAGAAGGCAGACCATAAAAACGTCTCTTAAGCAAAGTTCCTTTTGGAGGACTCAAAGGGGCAGCAGATGTACTGGGCAGGGTACAACTCAGGAGGATTATGTGGTTCATTACAGGGCACTGTGGTCTGAGGGTGTATATGAACAGGATAGGTATGTACCATGGAGGAACCGTGTGTAAATTGTGCAGGAAGGAAGAGGAAACTGCAGGTCACATAATTTATGACTATGAGGCTCTTGCTAGTAGGAGGCTAGGGGTTTTTGGTTTCCAAGACCCTAGGGATTTCAGCAGAGTGAGCTAGTCAATGGGTTGTTGGAACTTATTAAGAGCACCAATCTGCTGAACTAGGTATTTTTAAGAAGTTTAGTTGCACACTAGGTCAGTTGATCGCAGTGCCTGGGGTTGTACTATGCCTTCCTCTAGTCTGTAAGCTAATCTAATACTGATTAAGAAATACATAAGTAAAATGTTGTCATGTCAACAATGCAACAATAGCATGCAATCAAAAACCGGTGTTCTTATTGAATAACGTATACAATTATTTTTAACAATCTGTCAAAACGTGACAAATATGTCAGAGTCGGCGCTGATCTGTCGTCTTACTGCAGTACATAATTTTACAGCGGGCATTTTTATTGAATCAAAAAATATGCATTTTTAAAAACTCATTAAAAAGAGATTTTGAGGTTAGGATCGACGCTCAAGGATGGTCTTACTATAGTAGTTCGTTTCCAGTGGGAATTCGCTAATTTCCCGGTTCAATCGCCTGGTTCAAGGCGAAGTTGAAAGTGATCTAAAAGTGTGTTGGACCAAATAATAGACATTAAAATACGGCTACAAAGACGACCTCAATTTGGAAATTTGCATGGCGCGGAAAGTAAAACTAGCACAATCAGCTGTTAACACTACAGCGGCTATACTATTCCAATGACCTATATTATACGTATATTAGTGCCAGTACGGGTAGACAATCGTAAATTGTTTCAACAAATATTTGACAGTGTTAAATCGATTTAGCAAAGCCGTATTATCTAACAGGCCGTGTTATCCGGCCTTCTGTTGCACAACGTGCCAGTAATTTTTGGAAACACCGTAGCTGAACTGGTGAATCGATTACCTCTGGAAGAACAGTCTAGTTGTATTTACTTTCTAACTGTATGAAGTATATAATAAACGCGACTCGCAGCTGTCTCGCTGACGTGATACAAGCGAATTTCCAAAAATATTTTTCTTTATCTTACTCTTTTTGAAATTCTGGTTTCACCATCATAATTCGACAGTAAAATCTGCATATATTAGGATTTTAAACTTGCAAATTATATTGAAAATACGAAAATGAACCCTGACCGCCGTCAAAATATTTCTTAATTTCAACGAATTTTTATATCAAAAATTCTTTTTAAAATTATTTGAGAGAAAATGTTATGAATTTTTAAAGATTTCAAATGGCCGCCATTTTGAAACTGTATAACAGATTTCGATGGTTAACAAACTTATCCAAGCTATTAATCATAATCGATTTTTACGGCAAGTCTGAATTAAATCGGACCAAAATTCAGAACCTGAACGTACATACGCGCACCCACACACACGCGCGCGCGCACACACACACGCACACGCGCGCGCGCGCGCGTTCCCTGCCTTGGTCTTACCAGGATGACAGCTCTAATAGCTCACTATCCAAATTCGCTCTAAAAAGTGAAATGTCAAAGTTGTGGTTTTGATGGTTGTGATTTTTGGTAATCTAAAATCTTCCAAAGACGTGGAGTTTTATTTGGACAACTGTCCGTCTGAGTGTGTGTGTGTGGGGAGAGAGGAGAGAGAGAGAGAGAGAGAGAGAGAGAGAGAGAGAGAGAGAGAGAGAGGAGAGAAAGGTATAATTTTTTGCACAAATATTTTTAGTGTGAGGTATAATTTTAAACTAGAAGAGATACTGATTCCAAATATATATTTTTTACACATAAAAATTTATAAAGAGCTGTCAAAGTGCAAGTTTTAATTTGGAGGAGTAAGGTTAAAAGAATGTTAAACAAAATTATAAAACCTAGTTTTTACCAAAACACAAAAAAATGTTTTCAGGATTTGTCGATATTTTTTGTAATTTTGGACTTCAATAAAACAGTGTTTTTGAAAAATTCACAAAACACTTTAAAAGGTTCATTTTGCACCTCTAAACCTTTCACAATGTAAGTAAAAATAAGTACAATGCGAGCCAAAAGTCATTTTTAAGTTTAGGCATAAAAATACGTTTCAAAAGACAAAGTACATGTAAAGGTAGAAGTGCAGCAAACACAGAAGTCAGCTGATCCATTCTCGAGTCTGATGATCCATTCTTGAGTCAGGTGATCCATTCTTGAACCAGCTGATCTCTTCTTGCATCAGCTAATCTATTCTTGAGTCGGCCGATCCATACTTGTGTCATCTGATCACTTCTTGAGTCAGGTGATCCATTCTTGAGTCATCTGATCCATTCTTGAGTCAGGTGATTCATTCTTGAGTTTTTTTAAATCTTGAAAAGAGAACAATCAATAAGAAACAATGATCCCGACCCTGCCTTAGCGTGCTTTAAAAGAATGTTCTTGATCTCTCTTTTATTATTTTACTTACGTTTGCCCAAGTACTAAATTTATGTAAAACAAAATTTAATATTTAAATCTTGCTCGACTATTGTAAAGTGTTTAGCAAAACAAACAACGACACAAGGAAAAGCAAGTTACGGTAGAATTTACATAGCGAATGAGGATATAGGTTTGTAGCGATCGAACAACTGTGTTTTCCTAGTACACAGAAATATTAACGTGGCCATTGTTTTGTAACGTCCCTCTGTGCTGTTAAGCTTCTTGTTCATTGTTTGTGTTTAACGAGTCCAGGCTGCGTGGACATTGCATCTTTTATTGTTTGTTTAGTTCGAGTTTTGTGTTTCCTATCTTTGGGATAGTAAAATACCCAGTATTTCCTGCAGCTGTAATACCTGTATAGGTTCAGTTGTTGTAGGTTATACGATGTGTGTTTGTAGTTAAAAATTAAGCGGATATTTTACAATTTAATTTTGTACAAATGATATTTTTCTTGTAATTTCGTGCTTCACAGAAATTTGTAAGTGTTGAGAATATCGTAAGTATGAAAATATATACAATTTTTAATATTCAAAAATTTAAATGTTAACTAAAGAAACTAGAATGATAGATTTTAGGAAGAAATCACTAGGAAATTATTAAGAAAACATTTTTTTTCAGGGACAATTTACATCCCTTTTTATTTTATTTAATTATTTTGTCTAAATAACTGTATCGTTGTTGAGTTTATATATACTTTTACGAATTGTTATTAAATTTTATTCATTGTTATTTAGTTCTTAAGTACTCGTTATTGTAATATAGTTATACCTGTTATTTAAATTTTTGTTTTATTTATGTTTAATGTAATAGTTTGTTGTTGTTGTTTTTTTTATATACTTTTATTTTGCGTAACGGCGATGATAACCTTAACGGTTTTTCACCGGGAAAAAAAAGGAAAAAAATCAAGAAAACACAGTAAGTAAATTTTCAAGCCGTACAATGGAGAACTGAAATTCAAGTGCAAAATAATTTTAATAAAAGATTTTCTATAATATTTTAATTATTTATTGTTTGAATTTAGTAAGATCCTTGTGCATGATGCTTTCTGCAAAGAGATTATGTGCCAGTTTCAAATTTAGTTAACTTTAGTCTCAAATCCCGTTGTTTAGTTCATTTTGTTTGCAGCAAATCATTTACGGTACTAAATCCGCATTCGTATAAATATGAAGATGAAAAAAATAACGCTAGTTTTCTTGCACAATTGGTTACATTTGGGTATTTCATTTCGGTTTCCACACCCACGCCATCGCACCTTTTATATTACATAAAGCTTTATTTGACTCATCATTTTGCATCCTACAAGTTCTCCTTGGTAATGCGTATTTGAAATCCACAAATCCAACAATGGCTGCATCATCCAAGTTGTGAAATCGATTTTTTCTAAACAGAAAATCTTACTTTGAATTCAGCCGATAAAATTTTCTCACCTACAAGTACACATTTTTGGAGCCAATGAAACTACTAAACATTTCTGTTGTAATTATTTGTCTGACCTAATTCAGTAAAGGTGATGAAACCAGATATATTCGCTTTTGCATCTACAAGAGTTTTATTTGTTTCTTGAAATTGTTTATTTAAAGTATTAGTTTTTCAAATATATCGTCTAAATAACTCACAAGGTAAATGCCTTACCGTTGACTGTTAACACATTTTTCATTTTAGTTTTGTCGCATATTTTTTTTTTTTTTAACGTCCGACTTTTGTTCACACTTGGGCTAATGCAGACGATGGGATGATTTATAGCGTATGAAAATGCCAAGCCCTGGCCGGGAATCGAACCCGGGTCCTCGGGGTGAAAGCCCAGTACGCTATCAACTAGGCCACCGAAGCGGCATAAAAAATCACTGAGCTAGTTCCGCAAATCTTTTCAAGCAGTTCACTTTCGAAACTGAGATAGAGGCTTCTAACATAGCGGCCCCCGCATAAGGGTGCAGAGGATTGAGAGGATTCCTAGCTGCACCTATTGAGAGGATTTAGACGTCCCTACTGGTACCCGAGTCTAACACACTTACACTTACAACACCACACTTAAGACTTACTTCAAAATTTTTATGGAGGCGATAATAGCCTCAATGTGCTTTTCGCCTTTAAAAAAACCTAACATAGAGGACACGAGTTACTTGTACTAAATGTTTAGCCAGCTCGGTTAGCGCTTCATAGTCGTTGTACGGTTAACTTAAACGCTGGACGAGTCCATTTTCGAACTGTTCTCTTACACAATCGAATTGCCCAGTTGTGGGGTATGGACACTGGACTAAAGGAAGGTCCCCTGAAGGAGAGCTCACGCCATTAAGTTAATGAAGTGAAGGATAAAAAAATCTCGGAATTATAACGGTGCTTTAAAAATGAACGATTGTAGATTGGTTTTAAAATAAAATTTACATTATATCTCTCGCAGTCAACATTATGACGTAACTCTTACACTTTGCTTAATTATAATTTCTTACAGCTCGGCGTATATATGCGAAGAAAATAATTCCTTTTGGCAAATCATGTAATGGCAATTAATTATAATTAAGTGGAGCACTTAGTTGCACATGTTCTGTAATAAGGTTAGATGCGCAATCACTTTATTTCCTTAGGAGATTATAATCTCGGAATTATTAGATTAGAACGGAGCTTATGTCTACTCGAAGATATCTCACTTTGACTTCTATATTTCATCCGACCGTCTTTGGAGAAAGTCTTGCGTTTTGAAACCTTTTTACATTTAATATCTGCACTTTGTGTCCCTTTCAAACAAAAATAATTATAAACACCACTAAAATAATTATGTTCAGTATAATGATCTGCAGTCCCTAGTAGCTCGGTCAATTCTACTTTCGTTGATGCGTTTCGGAGAACCTCCATCTTCAAAAACTATATCTATACTCTATACACTATTGAGATCTATACTATTGAGTATAGATATAGTTTTTGAAGATGGAGGTTCTCCGAAACGCGTCAACGAAAGTAGAATTGACGAAGCTAGGGAAGGCAGATCATAATACTGAACATAGTGATAATAATCCTAGCAGAAAAGAAGAAGAATATAAAAAGAACTAAAATAATTCTTGTCACCACTATAAACGACATTAAAATCTGCGTTTATAAGCGTTTTAAATTGCATGGAAAATAAGAAAGTGATCCCTGGTCGCCGTCAAATTAAATTTCTTAATTCAACGGACTTTAAAAATTAAAAATTACGAATTTATGCAGTTTTGAACGCTGATTACGATCGTGAAATTAGATTTTCAAAAATATTGAGGACAAATGAGTTTTTAAAGATTTGAAATTGCCGCCATTTTGTAGTTGTTGAACTAATTTTGCTTGTTAAGGGACCAAATTATTAATAAAATCGATTTTTGTTTCAATTTTGAAGCAAATTGGACAACAAATGCGAACGTGTGCTCACACACAAACACACACTCACGCACGCACACACACAACGTCTTTGTTTTAGTTACAATGATGGCCGCTCCAATAGCTAATTTTCCAAAGAAAGTCGTTAGAATTGTAATCTATCAAATCAAAATGTATTTTTTTAGCTTACTTTGTCACTATACGAAGTATAAAGCAACTGCCTTGATCGTTTGATCGAGAAAGAAATCGATGTGGAGATTTTGATCCGTCTATTCGGTTTTAGACATTTTGAAACAAAGAGACGTCTGTCCTTATGAGCCTGTAAATGACATATTAAACAACTGTGTGCGCACGCACGCGCTTAGACATAAACATACACACACACACACATATATATATATATATATATATATATATATATATATATATATATATATATATATATATATATATATATATATATATATATATATATATATATATATATATATATATATGCGATATAGAGGTTAGGATCGGCAGTCAAGTTAAAGTTCCGGGCTTGATTCTAATTAAGATGGCCGCTCAGTAGCTCATTAGGGATGGAAATTCACCAGGAATGAAACAGATCAATGATAGCCCTATTTCTACATCACCGTAAATCGCCGAACTCAAAGCGCTGAGGTAAATCAACCCCAAATATAACTGCCAATGACACTTCAAGTTAAACAGAATATAAAAATTCTAAAAATCACCCCCAGTCGACAGTTCTATTACCGACCACAAAACAAAAGAACAAAACTCTGAAACAAGGTTTTGTAATTTCCGGTTTCAGTGGCTGAAGGGAGTATGTTTCAATCAATGATAACAAATGAAATGTCAGCCGCTGAGCCGCTACAGTTGCAGCTGTTTCTGCGGCCCTTATACGGGCAAAAACCCGCCGCCTCGGGCGTGTGCCAGCTGTTCTTTATCAGCGATGAAGTGAATTTTGTGTATTTCTGTATTATCTTCTATGTTTCAATTAATCAATAATCGTTTTTCCTTTAACGTCCGTACTTTATGCCAATTAGATTAATGAGGGCGTGGGATCGCGTCTAAGGGTAAAGCAAAGGGAGCAACAGCGGCTCGAAATAAAAGCCTTGAGGTGCACAGTTCAGAGACGCAGTAGACTGACCGGTGCCTTACCACATCGACCAACGAGTCTCAACGGAATGTAGCAATTTATTAGACTGATAAAATAGAATATTCTTTTTAAGTACGAGTAATCTTTACCATGTATCATGTATACAATGCAAATTTATATTGGTAGTTATAGTAAAAGATCCGTTGTTTTATATTAATTCGTAACGATCAGCTGATGCCATTAAACAGCTGATAGGCTATAATAAGTTTTTAGGTTATGTTGTCAAAAACTAGTTATATTAATTTGTCGTATTTTTCGACAAAATATTGGTTATTTTTACTTTATCTTTTGTTTCTCCACTTCTTTTTCGGCTTAAAACTTTCTCCATCGTCTTCCGTTCTTTAGCTTCTATTTTTCTCTGTCGATTCGTAGATCTTGATCCAATCCCCTCTCTCTCACTTCGTTAACAATTCCTTCTCTCCAACTATGTTTCGGTCTTTCTCTTTTTCTGCGACCATGTGGTTTCTATTATAGAATCTCTTCGGGAAGTCGATTTTCGTCCATCCTTTGAACATGACCAAACCATCGTAGTTGTTTTGTCTTAGTGTCGTCTACAATGGTGTGTTATGTGGCTATGGTTTCACGCATTCTTAAATTTTTAAATCTTTTTTCGTTTCGACCGACCAGAAGCTCTTCTTTTGTTTTTAATTGTTATTGTTTAGCAATATTATTTTGGTATTAATAAACAACATATTAGTTGCAATTGACTTTTGTTTTTATTGTTATTGTTTTAATAAACAACATATTAGTTGCAATTGACTTTTGTTTTTAATTGTTATTGTTTAGCAATATTATTGTGGTATTAATAAACAACATATTAGTTGCAATTGACTTTTGTTTTTAATTGTTATTGTTTAGCAATATTATTTTAGTAAATTAAATATTAGTTGCAATTGACTTTTGTTTAGTAAATTAAATTTCTTGTTTGGCATTAATTTTAAATTAGTTTTTAAAAATATTTGGCCTGGAAATTTCAAATATTAATTCTCTTAAGATCTGTAACTGTACTAACCAAGTATAAACCAATGACACACTCTCATTATTTTCAGTTTTTTTCCTGTCTGCCAGTCCCACGAATGGTTTTTTTCATTTTATTTCACAAAAGCTATTTTCTCTGTATTTCCAAAATTTTTTAAATTAAAAACTAGTAAAAATAAATTCGCGGCACTCAGCTGTGTCGCTGACGTAATAGAAGGTGATTTACAAAAATAATATATTTTATCCGTCTCTTGAAACACCTATTTCACTACAAACAGCATTAGAATCTGCATGTATTACTATTTTAAACTTTCAAACTGCGTTTAAAATTCAAAAAAATACACGATTAAAAATAAAATTTTTAAAACTCAACAGATTTTGAAAATTCAATATATAATAATTTATACAGTCTTTAACGCTGATCAAGACGACGAAATGAGATTTTCAAAAAGTATTTAAGACAAAAAAGTTATTAATTTTCAACTATTTTAAATGCCGGCCATTTTGAAACTGTTAACGAATTTTGCTAACGAACTTTTCCAAGATGTTAGATAATCGGTTTTTGTACTGAGTTTGAATCAAATTGTACAAATTGCCGATTATGTCTTAGCAAATATTATATGGAATTTGAACCATCCCTCCAAAAGTGACGTAGAAGTCAGGAACGGCGCTACTTGGTAGGACCCGGAACTGGGACAATAATGCCCACTCTAATCGTTCATTTTCTACTGAAAATTCTCTAAATAATCGGATTTTATCATAATGGGACTAGTAAATGTTTTGTCAAATTTTTTCAGAATGTGTAGTAATTAAATTCAAACATTACATTTCAAGTAACATCTTAACCTATAAGAATCCTATTCAACGACTATCGAAAATATTTTTTTTTTTTTGTGTTTAACGTCCGACTATTGTGCACACTTGGGCTAATGCAGACGATGGGATGATTTATAGCGTATGAAAATGCCAAGCCCTCGCCGGGAATCGAACTCGGGTCCTCGGGGTGAAAGCCTAGTACGCTATCCACTAGACCACTATCGAAAATATCTCAAACCCGTTCATCAGATTTTTGTAAACTATTTCCGTTTTCTTAAGACCAATAATTGGGGTCTTTATAGACATTTTAGAACAAATAAAGTTATAATTTTAGAATTAATTAAAATCAAGAAAATTGTCGCAGACAGGCAGCTATTATTTTACATTTTAGTCACAATTCTCGACCCGCAGAATTTATTTTTGTTTCATTTGGACTCTGGTAAATTATATTTTTTTTATTTAACCTCAATTTGAACAAAATATGATTTGATTAAAAATAAATCAGATTTTTCATTTGTTTGGCCCATACTAGAATTGAGGTAAGGCATTTTTGGGGGAAATTTTGATGCGAGGAAGATTGTATAACACTTATTTCGTTTACGAATTCCGTAAATTTATTGCTCGGTTTATCTATTTGAAATCAATTACTTACACCGGGACATATTTTATTTGCTTTGCGTAATCAATAAGCTCCTTATCATGCAAATAAATTAGACGCTATTGCAAAGAACCAGTCCAAATTTTCAACAAAGAAGTACGCTATACAGGACTCCTGGGACTTCCGGAGAGTTCCTTAATTCCTTCCGCCTAGTAAGATACGTGATGCCCCGGATTCTTTGATTAAACAGAATATTCCCTGGAAACCGAAACTCTGTTTTAATTCGAGAGAGGTTCACTTTCTGTTCACAGTCTCTACGGAGAAGGACTTCTTAGCCTTCACGGTTTGTTTATGTTTTGGTAACTGCTCTCTCTCTCTCTCTCTCTCATTTTTTGTTTTATTTAAAAATATATTAATTTTACTTTGCTATATTTTCTTTTTTCATTTTAAATATTAATTATTATATTGTAAATTTTATTTTTATTGTTCAATTTGTTACTTAATCAATGTTTTTGTTACATGATATTGTCAGATTAAGTGGAAAAGAGGATCTAATCTAACTTCGCTTCAAATAAATGTAATTATTCAATTTGTTTCTTCTCTGTCTGTCTGTCTGTCTCTGTCTGTCTCTCTCTCTCTCTCTCTCTCTCTCTCTCTCTCTCTCTCTCTCTCTCTCTCTCTGTTTTATTTAAAAAATACTGTATTATTAATGCTTTGTTATATTTTATTTCTTGAATTAAATTATTAATTATTACAATTATTAAATTATAAATTTTTTTATTGTTTAAATTGTTACTTATTTAATATTTTCGTTACATGTTATTTTGAGGGAAGATATGGTCTAATATTCCTAACTTCGCCTCAAATAAATGCAATTATTCAATATTCCCTCTCTCCCTCTCTCTCTCTCTCTCTCTCTCTCTCTCTCTCTGTCTCTCTCTCCCTCTCTCTCAAAACACACACACACACACACACATATATATATATATATATATATATATATATATATATATATATATATATTTATTTGTTTCACCCAACTTTGGGGTACACTAAATCAATCACTTTTTAATGTTCTGTGCCTTCCTCGTAGTTGTTGATTCTTCGTTGTGATCTTTTTTTTCTTCGTCAGAGATTTGGATCGTTCGCTTGGATTTGACTTTGCCTTGGAACCGTTGTTTCTTGTCCTTGGTTTTTGTTTTGGCTGTTCTGTCCATGAGCATAGTGTCAGTGATCTGTAATTCTGTTATGTCTTTCTCTGTTTCTCTAAACCAAAGTGGTTTGGCCTCTTTTATTATGAAAGTAGTAAAATATTTTTTGATTAGTCTATTTTTGTCCATTCGGAGGATGTGCCCATAAAAATCAATTCTCCTTTTTCTTATTGTGTCTGATAGTGTTTCAGTTTTTGGTAAAGAGTTTCATTACTGATGTGGAGTAATTGGTTGTTACGGAATTTGGGGCTTAAGATTTTTCGTAATATCTTTCTTTCTTTGATCTCCAGCCTTTCAAGTGGGCCCTGGGTTGTGAGAGATAATGTTTCAGCCGCATATAAGGCTACTGGTTTAATTACCGTATGATAATGTATCTTTGTATTCCAGGAGAGGGACTTCTTGTTGTATGTGTCTTTGGTAAGTTGGAAAGCTAATTCAACTTTATTTCTCCTAGATTCCATAGCTTTTTTTCTAGGGCGTTCCAGCTGATCCATTCGCCAAGATATTTGAATTCTTTTACTATCTCAATGTATTATTCTCTCACTTGAAGCTTTTTTGGTGGTTTTTGTATGTTTGTCAATATTTTAGTCTTTTCAAATGAAACTTTAAGTCCCATTTATAACGCTTGCTTCTGGAGTTCAAGAGTCTGTTCCTTAGCTTCCTCCAATGTCTCAGCTAGTAAGGCTATGTCATCAGCAAAAGCCAAACAATTTACCTTAACGCCTTTGTTCTTAGTTCCTAGTCTGATTCCACTATGCGTATTCACGTTCCACTGTCTAACTACTTTTTCTAGAGCACAATTAAATAACAATAACAATGAAATAACAATATATATATATATATATATATATATATATATATATATATATACATGTATATACACGTAAACTGATGTGTTTTGTAACGTAGCCTATGTGATGGTACTGTCCTGAGCAAATCATCGCCAACGTTATTCTTGTTTCTAAATTAATCAACCTCAGACTTTAGAGTTTTGCAGTAACTGGCAAAAAATTCCGCTGACACACGAGATGAATTGCACTGCAATGGCTTTGTAATCACAACCCCTTCCTTGCTGTTATGTTTGGGACGCTGGGGCTGACTAAAAAATGCAGTATGTGGAAATTAATTCAAGCGTTGAAACTTTATTTCAGCCCAAAGGCGTTCAACTTTATCTTCATTTTTTCAATATACTTCGTGCAGTTCTGCAGTTTCGTATTAATTTCAACAAAATATTTAGAACTGTATCAGCGTTATGAATTGTTTAGGCCCTGGTATTTGAAATTATAATAGTAATGGTAAACATATGATTACAATATATTTCATATTTTAAACGTATGTTTACAATCAGCTGTAGCTTGGCTAATCGTACATTTACATGTAATCAGCTGTAGTATAAACATAACAGCTGATGCGATGAAAAACAAATTTACAGCGTTTCCAAGGCAGGTTAATTGTTATAAACTTATATTTTGAATCAAATTTCTTTTGGTGTTTTAAACCCTTATATTTCATGATATATATGAATTATTTCTCGAGATATATAGAATTTTGTTAACTTTTAGACATGTATTTTCTTCGTAACAGATTAAAATTTTGATAGAATTTTTCTAATCTTGTTCGATGTAGCGTGTTGTAAACAATATTTTAATCTCATATACGTCATTTATCGAACGATAGTTCTGGATATTGTAGAAATATAAGTGGTATAAAGAATGGAAACGTTTAGGACTTTAAAGGGGTTGAATAAACATTTAGAATTTATGGGATCAAAACAACCGTTATTTAAATAATAATTAATTAAAATATTTAATGATTAATATCAGTACGGAACAGAAAGAGCAGTTTATGTTAGCAGCAGAGAGTGGAAATAGTACAAAATTTTACTATTGTTTGAATTTTAATCTGGAGGAAAAATAATATTTTAAAAGTACCGACAATAAATAAGTTGCTAGAAATAAAATGGGTTTTTAAGCGTAGGACGATGTTAATTAACTTAATTATAAACTGTGGATTGATGGAGGGAATTATTTATGTTTCTTGTGAAATGTGGGAGTAAATGATTTTTTGAAGTGAAAACGTCCTTAGGCGCGTTTAGCATTTATTTGGGTGGGTAAAAAGCATTGAGCTCGCGTCACGCTAAATCTGTATACGGTGCATATCAATTCAAGCCAAGAGTGCAGTACATGTAATATTTGTATTAGTGTATATGTGAACTGTGATTACTTAGTAATTGATGTGTATAAATAAAAAATATTACTTAATAATTAATGTTATACTTACAGGACCTATTTCTTACAATGAATTTTTCGAAAATTTGTTTTAATATATAAAACAGTACATATAAATTAATGCATTTAAATATTACAATATATATATTAATTATATTATAAATACAATTACATTGTTTTTATTTATACTGGGGTTTTATAGCCCATCATGTGTTTTTATAAATAAATAAAAAATATAAAAATGTAAAAAATAAATTAAAAATGATGAATTTGTAATTAATGTACAAATTATCAATGTAGGACGTCTTTCTTATAATGAATTTTAAGTAAATATTCGAATCATGAATTAAAATATAAATCAATGTATATTAATTAGGTTTCATTTATTTCAGTTTTCCCCGCAGGGGGTGCAGACTAGCTGCACCTATTGAGAGGATTTAGACGTCCCTCGCGGTACCCGAGTCTAACACACATTTACACTTACAGCACTACACTTACGACTTTAACACTTTATACTCACATTTACATTTAGGGAGACGATAATAGCCTTAATGTGCTTTTCGCCTTAAAAAAAAAAATAGTTTTTTCACTTTTGTCGGCCAGTCCCGCGACTGCCAATTTCTTTTATAGAGGACTACGACTAATTACAAACTTATCTAGTAGTTATAACTTAAAATAGTTCACTCTGTGTTAGATGTTCATTCTACTGAAAGGCTCTGGTTGTCAGCGTCTTAGCTTGATATGCTATCACTGCACCAAGTCGAAGGTTTAGTCCTACACACGCTTCGTTTTGAGTGTGCTAGCATCTGCTTCGTTGCTGCTGCCTTGATTTCATCAGTTGTGTTCACTTTAAGGTGTCTGTGAATATTTTCATTACGTTTGTTCCACGGCGCGTTTACTATTATCCGAAGTATTTTGTTTTGAATAAACTGAATTTTCTTTATATTACTTCTCTTGGCACATCCCCGAATTTACAGTTCGTAGCTCCACACCGGCTTAAGAACTTGATTGTATAGAAGTTAAGTATTATTTATACTTAATTCTGCATTGTATCGAAATACCCAATACATATTCTTGAACTTAATCTCAAGCTCCTTTTTTTTCTTTGCAATGTGTGACTTCCAGTTCAGCTTTGAATTCATTCTCAAATATTTAACTTCATTTCTGCATAGGATAATTTTACTGTTTATTAGTACTGGCACTTCTTTCTCTTTTTTTATAAGTAAAATTAATATGGTTTGACTTAGACTCGTTAAGTTTTATACGCCACATTTTGGTTCACACATTAACTTTCAGGATGGTTTTCAGCAGTCTTTCTGTTTCTTCTTTAACATTATCGCCAACAGTTTGTACTAGAAGAATCGATAAATGAAGATGTATACCACTTTGTGACAGAATCTCAGACATTGTTTCAACATAGAACATTTTATCAAGTTAAAAAAATGTTATCGATGTCGGGATTCAGTCACCTTATGAATGATCAAGACTATGGTTTACCGTGCAAAATCTTTAACAAGCAAGGAATTGTATACGATCCTTGATGAAATAGTTAAATTAAAAAAAAAAAAACTTTTATGCCATTAATTTAGTTGTAGTTTTGGTGTGCGGCTAAGTTTATTTTCTAAATGCTGCCAACCTTGAAGATGGCCGCAGAACCATGCTAGATTTTTTACTATATTAAAACATAAAAACGTAAAAGTGTAAACAAAGCATGTATTGTTATTATATGGAAATTTGTAAACGATAAATTTTATTTTGAAATATCAGGAAGATTCTAATGATTAATTGCACCTGATAATATTATACATGTTAAAATAGCAGTATCGATATGCAAGCCCATTCCTTGTACAGGTGGTCCACGGGAAACGGACGTTTTTGAATCGCGTTGTACTCGACGACTGGTGGTGGAGGAGACCCGCGGTGGACATCACTCAACTCCCCATTTCATGCCATTTAGTCGCCATTATGCCGCTGTGGATGAAAGATCATCGTGTGATTGCGTACGGTACTTTTGCAAAAAGTGATGAGTCCGAGGTTGAAACTCAACGATACTTCAGGCGTCACTTTCATATCGGGCGCCATGGTGAAATACCGAGTCGCAATACCATTTTAAGGGGGGGGGGTGAAAGCATTTAGATCTAAGGGATCTATTATGAAAACAAAGCCACCTGGCCCTACTCACTCTGGATAGAGTGAGAGAGGCAATTCAGCGCAATCCCGGCCGTTCTGCTAGGCGTTACGCTACGGAACTTGGACTAAGTATGAATTTTAGGGTTACATCCATATAAAATTATAACTGTACAGAAGTTAAATGCTGCAGATCATCAAGAACACCTCACGTTTGCTGAGACAATGTTAAACATGTTTGAAGATTATGAGGAACTGACAATTTTGATCAGTGATGAAGCTGATTTCCATTTCAATGGGGTTGTTAATAAGCAGAAATATTGTTATTGTGCTTTGGAAAATCCTCGTGTGCTACAGCAGAGACCTTTGCACAGTACAAAAGTGATCGCTTGGTGCGCTGTAGGAAAGTGTGGGATTTTTGGACCGTTTTTCTTTGAAGAGAATGAAATTACTGTGACTGTGACTTCTAATCGATACGTGAATATGACAACAGATATTTTTAGGCCAGAACTTGAAAGACGAGAAATCAACATGGATCACGTATGGTTCCAGCAAGACGGAGCTACTGTTCATACGACCTGAGCTTCTATGGCTGCAGTTCGAGGGTTGTTTCCTGAGCGAGTGATCTCACGGTTTGGTGATGTCGGTTAGCCTCCGCGCTCACCCGACCTATACATGTGTGATTTCTTCCTGTGGGGTTACCTTAAGGCACATGTTTACAAAGAAAAACCACGTACTCTGGAAGAATTGAAGGCTGCAATAAGAAACCAAACTGAGCTAATCAACGAAAAATTATTGGGCAGAGTGGAAGAAAATCTTCGAGAAAGACTGGAAATGTGTTCGTCACAACGGCCGTCATTTGGGTGATGTAATTTTTAAAAATTGAACTAATGTAATTTTTCTTTTAAATGTCATAACTTTAACTTCATTTATGCATAAATAAAAATTATCTGTGTTTAGAACTAAATGAGCAGTGATTTTTTCAAAACCATCCGTTTATCGTGGACAACTCTGTATAATATCATCTAAGACCTTGATTTCTTATCCGGCTTTGTCGTTCCTTCCTTTTCCGCTTTATATATTTAAATTGTGCATGTTTAAATATTTATATATTGTGCAATATTTAAATAGCTGTATGTGACAGGTGTGCATATATATTTTGAAGTAGGTACTCAGTAGGCATCATTACCGCATTTCCATATTTGAAATATAGGCTAGTTATTGTATCTTAACAAACCTTGAAATGTCCACGGACAATGTAATGGTGTACATTATAATTGTTGTGTTGTCTTGTTGTGATGGGAGCGAATTTCCAAATAGCAAAACATCACTTAAACGAATATTTTAAGCAATTACGTTTGCACTCTACAATATAAATACAATATTTAATTATTTTATCTTTATGACATAATTATTTACATTGAAATTACTTTCGTAATTGACCTTAAAAATGTGTACACATTTGTATTTTAAATTTTATAGAGAAAATTATTGTAAACCCTGACCGCCGACATGTCAGTTTTCGTATTTTAATAGCAACTTAAAATGTAAATTCTATTTAAGAAAAAGCTATGAATATTTTAAGATTTGCCGCCATTTAGAAACGATTTAAACTGGTTTTGTAGGATAAAGAAATTGTTAAAGCTAACAGCAAAGTGATTTTTTGTATTGAGATTTGAACCAAAACTGACTCGAATTGCAAATGCATGAGTGCTGCACAAGGATCATTAAGGTCTGTCGGAGAAATAGGCATACAGGCTTCAGATATGAATATTATCATGGTTGCCTCTTGAAAAACTATTTTTTAATGAAAATTTGTTAATTGGTCGAGTGAAGCGAAGTCTCTTTCTCTACCTGACCGTTCGGCATTTAGTTTGTGTGTGTTTGTTACGTAGTTTTGGCCAAACGTATTGACCTATTGTTTTGAAGTTTAGTAAGAAGGTACCTTATATAGAGCCCTAACGACTTATTTGTAAGATCCTTTCTCCATTTCAAGATGGGACCTCTGATTTAACTATGACAAATGCACGCAGTTTTGGCCAAACGTATTGACCTATTGTTTTGAACTTTAGTAAGAAGGTACCTTATATAGAGCCCTAACGACTTATT
>CM040184.1:65625453-65647953 GCA_022606455.1 Callitettix versicolor
TTTTGATTTTTGTCTACACTGCATAATTACCATTTTTTATTTTTGTCGTACTTTTCGTGGTTTCCGCGCTTTTATATTTCGGACTATTGCTTTTAGGCATGCAATAAAGCGTTTCAATAAAAAAAATATTGAAAAATCAAGGACAGGCTACACTGCATACTTACCCTTTAAAATATCTAAGATCAAAGATACGAAAAACATTGAGGTTATACAGTAACTTAAAATAAACAAAATGTTGCCAACTGAAATAATGAAAACAAAAAATTACCATCTGTCAATCACGCAAGTATGCTTTATTATGTAAGATGTTTATTTAACCTATTTTTCATGCGCGTTTTAAATAAATATTGTAATTTAGTAGTCAATTTTGCTCGGAACGTTATTTTAAATGATAATCATATGATTCATCTTACAGTAAACCTGTACAAACAAGTCGTGTTGATAAAACTTAAATTTTAGTTGTTTTTGAAAAGAGGAAAAGTAAAAACAATGAGCAACGTTTAGGTTTTCTCACTGTTTTAGGTTAGAAAAACAGTCACTTTGTTGTACTCTAGGAAAAACACTTTAATCAATTGGTTGTCTTTACAACGGGCAAAGAACCATCAGAAGACGACTGTTATAGTAGGCCTATATTTTTTCTTTTTTTCAAAATTTTACAGCATGCAGTGTTAGGTTAAAAAATATTCCTAACCTAAAATAATTGTAGAAAAAATAAAGTAAGTTTTTTCTTACTTTTTCTCGATTTTTCCGACTTTTTAAAATGAAAATCTGTTCTCATGAAGGTAAAATAAACAATTTATCTTTATACAGGAACTGTTGTTCGTGATTGCCAAATAGTAGAACATTTAAAAAGTTAAGGTGAACATTTGTTTCGATAAAAAAATTATAATTTCTCTCGCAACGTTTACGGTCTTGCTTGGCTAAAAAATTTTGTGAAACCGATTGAATTGCAAAGTTTTTTTATTTTAAACTGGTTACGCAAACATTGTTTAGCAAAAAGTACATGGAATTTTGTGCATGGTCGACCTACGTAATAACGTTACAGCCAGCCCGGGCTACTCACTGCTACCAATGGGCTGCTTTCTCTTAGTTCAGCTGTGGGTTTTTTGTTCTTACCCAGTCTGAATGAAACGCTTCCTTATTCAGTAACAATTGGGTTTTGTTCTTCGAAAAATATCTGGGAAAACGAAATATTTACGTGAAATAAACGTCAACCTTATTGTTAACTATTGGAATTGTAAATTTTATGTTTGAAGAATTTCAGATTGCGTGTAACATACTTAAAGACAATTTTAACAGATTTAAAGACTTTTCAAGTGTTAAGTAGGAAATGTATTTTTGAAAAATTCAGAACCCATTGGTATAAAATACCAATGTTTTTAAATACCAATCTTTTATCTTTTTTGAAGAGCTGCATTAGTTAACATTATAAATTTAAAATATAATAGGCCTACATTGAAATAACGAATATTAACCATAACTGTAAGCAGGTTTGTGTTCGTGTTTTTTAAAATTGAATTTTGAAAATTTCAAACCGTAACTTATACAGATTTCAACGATAATTATAATGGTGAAAACAGATTTTAAAAAAGTGTAAGATAAATTGGTTACGAGTTTTTGAAGATGGAGGTTTTCCGAAACGCGTTAACGAAAGTAGAATTGACGAAGCTAGGGAAGGCAGATTATTATACTGAACATAGTTTTTTTTTTATTATTAATTACAACTGAGGCGTGCCCCATCTAGTAATTTTTCTTTATCATTGTGTTCACTGTGTGCTGGGGTGCAGTCCGACGGCTGGTCCCAATGTGTTTACAGCCTGGAGAGGTCAATTGGCTTGGTCCTCTTCAGCCTTCTTGTAATGTTGTCACTGCGGCATAGTAGTTGGACAATCTCTGTATTATTATGCTGTTCTAACCTGCAATAATGCTTAACCGAGAGCTTTTTAATGACTTCCTGAACAGATTCAACACCTAGGTCCTTATGTATGTTTTCATTTCTCACATACCAAGGGGCGTTGACAATCGTTCTCAATACTTTATTTTGAAAAACTTGAATAATTTTATTGCTTTTTCTTGTACATCCCCAGCGTGGTGCACCATAGGTTCATATTGGTCTTAGAACTTGCTTGTGTAGCAGTATCTTGTTGGCTATCGAAAGTTCTGAATTTCTTCCAATAAGCCAAAACATTTTATTGAATTTGAGCTATAGCTCCTCTTTTTTCTTTTTTACATGCACCTTCCATCGGAGCTTTGCATCGAGTGTCATTCCTTTGCATATGTTATACTCCTTTCGTTTAATATTATTGGTAATGGTTCATATTTTCTATTCGTAAAATTAATGTGTACAGTTTTTGCTTCATTAAGCTTTACTCTCCATTTTTTTGTCCATTGACTTACTGCGTTGGTGGCATTCTGTAATTTCTCTGTGACTTCTAAAATATTGATACTGAACATAGTGATAATAATCCTAGCGGAAAAGAAGAAGAATATAAAAAGAATTTGGTTACGAGTGTTTGCGGACCAGTAATTTTGAAAAGTTTGAAATAATTTTGCTAGGTACAAGCTATTGCTTGAACAAGTAATAAATTCGATTTTTGTGACAAGTTCAAACCGAATCAGACCAAAATATTAAAGGCTATGTTCCTAAAACACACTCACGCACACACGCGCACACGCACACGCACCACACACACACACACACACACACACACGCGCACACGTGCGCACGCACACACACACACGCACACACACAAGCACACGCACACACGCGCGCACACACACACACACACACGCACACGCGCACACACACACACACACACACACGTACGCACGCACACGCACACACAAGCACACGCACACGCGCGCGCGCACACACACACACACACACACACACACACACACACACACACACACACACACACACACACACACACACGCACACGCGCGCACGCGCACGCACAAGCGCGCGCACACACGCACACGCACACACATTTAACCATTCAAATACATTTAACCTCTGAAAAAGTGATGTTTATAAACAGTCGGCGCTCTCGGTCCCGGTTCTGGGTATTACCATGATGTCCGCTTATTTTCCACATTTCAATATCAATAGCTCACTTTTAAATGAAAACTCACTAGGAACAGATCAATACTTTCGTTTAATAAGTGCAGTCCTACTTTCAGCGGACGCGGAGCGGAAAACGTGTCAGATGTTCGTCATAGCTTAGATACTAAACAGTAGAAAGTCTGAAACAGGTAAGCATAAATCCTATAGAAACTTGAGAAACATATCGAAAGCTATCTGAAAACTAAAAAGTTATTTAGAACTATGTGATTTTTGTGTAACTTCATAAGCTCAGAATCAATTTTTTTGGAAATTAAATAATTTCTATTCGCAGCTGTATCACTGAGGTAATAACAGCAAGTTCAAAAAATTAACAGTATTACAGTAATTTTTTACCTTAGATTTTTTTGGCTGGCCGATTTCATCATTACAATTAGCATTAAAGTCTGCGTAAGATGGCGTATTATTAGCCGCCTCAGTGGCCTAGTGGATAGCGTACTAGGCTTTCACCCCGAGGACCCGGGTTCGATTCCCGGCGAGGGCTTGGTATTTTCATACGCTATAAATCATCCCATCGTCTGCATTAGCCCAAGTGTGCGCAATAGTCGGACGTTAAACAAAAAAAGATAGCGTATTAATTTTTAAAATTACACTGATTATACAACAATTAACATTGACTATTACTTTCATTTGAGTCAGTTTCGTGTTTTCAAGAGAATTTGAAAATTTTAAATTACAATTTGTGCAGATTTCAACCGTCGATTACGATTATGACAAAAAGCGCAAATAAAGAAGTTATGATTTTTTAAAATTCGGAATAGCAGCCATTTTGAAACGGCTGAAAGGATTTTTTATGATTAGCGAATTTTTCAAAGCAATTGCCAACATTTTGTGCCCAGCTTAATCAATTTGTACCGAAATTGCGAGCGCTAGAGTGGAAACACACATAGCATGCATAATTGTGTATGCAAATTTCAACGACCTCTCAAAACGTGATTCTAGTGGTCAAAATCTGCCCTTATTTCACGGACCCGGTTATGAATCTTTCCGTTTTATTTTTTCATAGCTAAATTTCAATTACTATTTTTCAAAAGAAAATTCGCTAAAACACCATTACTTTGTATTTTCAATCATCACAATTTCTCAAAAACTCTTGTAAACCTGTACGTGTTTCTAAAAACAGTTGTAAATTTTACGTATTAAAATTATTAAATCTCTGTATTGTTGTTCATAAAGGTACTTTGCCATCTTTTAAATTTCCAAACATTCAAAGGCTTCTACCGCTAACCACAGCAACCTATTGGAATGTGCTGCAACATCATTTAGATGATTAAAACGGTTTTGCAAAACCTACGCTTGTGGTTTGGTTAACCAGCAACGATCGAAAATCACACGCTGACGCGTTCACACTAAACTTCGACCTCTCTTGCTCTTCAGTTGTGGCCCGATATACTCGATCCTGTGGACGGTCCGCGCGCAACAGACGCCGCGTTAAAACTCCGCAAATTTCGGATGTTCTGTCTCCAACCGTGAGACGCCAGGAGATCACAAAACTAAAATCCCTCGTCTAGTTAGTGCCATCCCTTTATTTTTCGAGACCAAAACTCATGCGCTCCCATCAGTGGACAGTGTTCCGGTAAAAATACCTTTATAATAACGTATGTCATACAAAAGCGAGGCAACAGAATCATGACAAACCCTGTATTGTATCTCGCCTGCGGGACCAATATACGTGACGTTTGCGGAGTTTTTACGCGGCGTCTGTGCGCGAGGTCCGTCTACAGGATCGAGTATATCGGGCCACATCTAAAGAGCAAGAGAGGTCTAAGTGAACGCTTCAGGGTGTGACTTTCGGTAGTTGCTGGTTAACCAAACCACAAGCATAGGTTTTGCAAAACCGTTTCAATCGTCTCCATGAGTTGCAGCGACCTGCAGCAGCACATTCCTATTGGTTGGTGTGGTTAGCGGTAGAGGCCATTAAATGTTTAAAAATTTAAAAGATGGTAAAATACCTTAACTGAACAACGATAAAGAATTTTTAATAACTTTAATAAATAAAATTTACAACTGTTTTTAAAAGCACGTAGGGCCTACAAAAGTTGTGTTCAGAAAATTTGATGATTGAAAATACAAAGTAATGGTGTTTTTAGCGCATTTTATTTTGAAAAATAACAGTTATAATTTAGCTGTGAAAAAATAAACGGAAATATTCAGACCCGAGTCGCCACTAGAGAACACTTTTGTACAGATCACGGAAAGATTAAGATCCGAGTCGCCACAGAGAGCACTTTTGTACAGATCACGGAAAGATTCAGACCCGAGTCGTCACTAGAGAGCACATTTGTACAGGTCACGGAAGGATTCAGACCCGATTCGCCACTAGAGATCACTTTTGTACAGATCACGGAAAGATTCAGACCCGAGTCGCCACTAGAGATCACTTTTATACAGATCACGGAAAGATTCAGACCCGAGTCGCCACTAGAGATCACTTTTGTACAGATCACGGAAAGATTCAGACCCGAGTCGCACTAGAGAGCACTTTTGTACAGATCACGGAAAGATTCAGACCCGAGTCGCCACTAGAGATCACTTTTGTACAGATCAAAGAAAGATTCAGACCCGAGTCGCCACTAGAGATCACTTTTGTACAGATCACGGAAAGATTCAGACCCGAGTCGCCACTAGAGATCACTTTTGTACAGATCACGGAAAGATTCAGACCCGAGTCGCACTAGAGAGCACTTTTGTACAGATCACGGAAAGATTCAGACCCGAGTCGCTACTAGAGAGCACTTTTTTGTAGAGATCACGGAAAGATTAAGACCCGAGTCGCCACTAGAAATCACTTTTGTACAGATCACGGAAAGATTCAGACCCGAGTCGCTACTAGAGATCACTTTTGTACAGATCACGGAAAGATTCAGACCCGAGTCGCACTAGAGAGCACTTTTGTACAGATCACGGAAAGATTCAGACCCGAGTCACTACTAGAGATCACTTTTGTACAGATCACGGAAAGATTCAGATCCGAGTCGCACTAGAGAGCACTTTTGTACAGATCACGGAAAATTCAGACACGAGTCGCCACTAGAGAGTACTTTTGTACAGATCACGGAAAGATTCAGACCCGAGTCGCCATTAGAGAGCACTTTTGTACAGATCACGGAAAGATTCAGACCCGAGTCGCCACTAGAAAGCACTTTTGTACAGATCATGGAAAGATTCAGACCCGAGTCGCCATTAGAGATCACTTTTGTACAGATCACGGAAAGATTCAGACCCGAGTCGCCACTAGAGAGCACTTTTGTACAGATCACGGAAAGATTAAGACCCGAGTCGCTACTAGAGATCACTTTTGTACAGATCACGGAAAGATTCAGACCCGAGTCGCACTAGAGAGCACTTTTGTACAGATCGAGTTAAGTGTTAAACAAACATCTCAATAAGTGAACATAGTGAATATAACATTTGTGTGTAAATCCATGTGATACGTTGGTTGTACATTTAGCGGGTACCTACAGGACGTGTACAAGTATCTACCACAAACCCAAGGACTCTTGTTGAAATGTTAGATGGTAATAGTAATGTTTAAACTTGTTATTAAAAACATTCATTATTGGTCCTTCGGTTATTTTCAGAAAACATAACATTTTCTCTCACTATTAACCGATTCACAATTATAAAAAATTATAAAACTATCTACTAAACATTTAGTCCTACGAGCCCGGATTGTTTAACAGTATTAAAAGACCCTATTTATTCTTAACATTTTGCTCCCTTCCGTATCGGATTTTCAAATTACGTTTGCACATTAAACACCAAGAGTTAACTGAAATGTTTCTTCATTACGTGTCTGTTTACGAAAAGAACTTGTAACGATACTATTATAACGGATAGCTTAGTAAAATTTTCAATTTTCTACTGAAAATACGCTCGTCATTAAATTGTTATTATACAGGACTATCTCTGTATAACGAATCTCTTTATAAAGAAAATCTCTATAACGGCAAAATATGTTAGTTTCTTCCAATTCCTGTAGTAAAAATATGCACTGTAACTTTCTCTATTGAGGCCAACAAAATTCCAGGAATCTCTCTATAGCGGCGAAACACGTGCACACTTCCCACTCTTCCACCGTATTTCTCATTCTGTCAACACGTCATCGAGTGTTAAAAACAGTGCGAAGTGCGTCAATCGAGTGTTTTGTGACGTATATTTTGCAAATAGTGAAATACTTTTGTAATAGAGTATATTGGCGCCTAAACGAAAAATTTTATCGTTAGTTTTAAAAGGTTAGAATTTGCGTAAATTAGAAAAAGGAGAAAAGCAAGTAGATGTTTGCCGAAATTTTAAATTTAGTTAGTTCTTCTGTTGGCACGATATTAAGAAATAAAAATAAAATAAAAAGGATTTTAGGAAGGAAATAACTTCAAGGAAAATCGAAAGGTGGAATTTGAAGGAATTGCTGAAGCGGTTCTGCAGTAGTTTCGGCAAAAATTTCCTTCTTCTCACAATTACAGTATTTTATGCATACAATATTATTTAAAAATATTGTCTTTTAAAGACTAAGTCATGTAGTTTAATTTCAGTATCCTTTGCACTCAATACTTGAAATTAAAAGTAGTGTATAACTAGTTTTACAAATAAAAAACCTTTTAGTTGAATTCTCTCTGTAGCGGAAATCTCTTTATAGCGGCTCAAATAAACGTTCCCTTCAATGTCGCTATAGAGAGATTTTACTGTATTTTCTGAAATTCTTTTCCATCACGACAGTGTGATAGTCGTGCGATGTGATTATCTTTTATTTATTGGCTACGTTATTATTAAAAACACTTCAAAACTCTAAGCTTACCGTCATCAAATATGAAAGAGTTGTATCAAAGTTAGCGTTTTGTCAGCAGAAGAATCGGTATACATAGTTAATTGCACCACTACAATAGAGTTGACGGAAAAGCGCAGGAGTTTCTGTTTAAGTATGCATGGTCTCGTTTCTTGTAAAGTTTGTTTAAAGGGTTTCAGGTGCTTTTTTTTAAGTTATTAAAATACTTTCCACTAGTTTACTGAGTCGAAGAAATTACACTTTGAACTAAATATTTTCTTTGTAGTAAAGTGAATGTATTGGGACATGCGCAGAAAGTGTAAACAAAAATTGTGAAATTTACAGCGCTCATTGTTATATGAAAACATGCATTTATGTAATGGTATCAAATATTGTTACTTTTTCTGAAGCGATTAATATTGTTATCTTTTGGAAGCGATTAACATTGTTATTTTTTTAGGAAGCGATTAATATTGTAACTTTTTAGGAAGCATTTATTGTTTTTTCTTTTTGGAAAGCAATTAATATTGTTACTTTTTGTGAAGCGATTAATATTACTACTTTTTAAGAAGCATTTATTGTTCTTTTCTTTTTGGAAAGCGATTAATAGGCTATTGTTACTTTTTAGGAAGCGATTAATATTGTTACTTTTTGGAAACGATAATATTGTTACTTTTTGCGAAAATGTTAATATTGTTACTTTTTGGAAACGATAATATTGTTACTTTTTGCGTAAATGTTAATATTGTTACTTTTTGTGAAGCGATTAATAATGTTACTTTTTGTGAAGTGATTAATATTGTTACTTTCTGGGAAGCGATTAATAATGTTACATTTTGTGAAGCGATTAATATTACTACTTTTTAAGAAGCATTTATTGTTCTTTTCTTTTTGGAAAGCGATTAATAGGCTATTGTTACTTTTTAGGAAGCTATTAATATTGTTACTTTCTGGGAAGCGATTAATATTGTTACTTTTTGTGAAGCGATTAATATTGTTATTTTTTGATAAGCGATTAATATTACTACTTTTTGTTAAGCGATTAATATTGCACTTTTTGTGAAGCGATTAATATTGTTACTTTTTGTGAAGTGATTAATATTCTTACTTTCTGGGAAGCGATTAATAATGTTACTTTTTGTGAAGCGATTAATATTGTTATTTTTTGATAAGCGATTAATATTACTACTTTTTGTTAAGCGATTAATATTGTTACTTTTTGATAAACGATTAATATTGCTACTTTTTGTTAAGCGATTAATATTGTTACTTTTTGTGAAGTGATTAATATTCTTACTTTCTGGGAAGCGATTAATAATGTTACTTTTTGTGAAGCGATTAATATTGTTATTTTTTGATAAGCGATTAATATTACTACTTTTTGTTAAGCGATTAATATTGCACTTTTTGTGAAGCGATTAATATTGTTACTTTTTGTAATGTTACTTTTTGTGAAGCGATTAATATTGTTACTTTTTGATAAGCGATTAATATTGCTACTTTTTGTTAAGCGATTAATATTGTTACTTTCTGGGAAGCGATTAATATTGTTACTTTTTGTGAAGTGATTAATATTGTTACTCTTTAGGAAGCGATTATTGTTTTTCTTTTATAAAGCAATTAATATTGTTTTTTGTAAAGCTATTAATATTGTTACTTTTTGTGAAGCAATTAATATTGTTACTTTTTGTGAAGCGATTAATATTGTTACTTCCTGGAAAGCGATGAATATTATTACTTTCTGGGAAACGATTAATATTGTTACATGTTGGTAAGCGATTAATGTCGTTACTTTTTAGAAAGCGATTAATATTGTTACTTTTTGGAAACGATAATATTGTTACTTTTTGCGAAAATATTAATATTGTTACTTTTTGTGAAGCGATTAATAATGTTACTTTTTAGGTAGCGATTAATATTGTTACTTTTTGGAAAACGATAATATTGTTACTATTACGAGACTGTTGCTTGCCGGAATGATATTCTTTTAATTCAACAACAACTTAAGTTTGTTTACCATTAAGGAAGGTAATTGTTGAACACAGGTGACGTCACAGCTTCCTGAATATTAATCACAATAAAACGCCGTTTTGTTGGTTTAATATCCAACTTTAACTTAAGACGTTTGATTAATGGCGTCATTACTTGTTTGGCAATGAATTATGAGTCACAAGGTAAGGGCGGAGTAATTTATTAGGCATCCTGATAATAAGGTTTGGGAGTTGTTTACCTAACAATCGGTAAAAACAAAATATAGTGACGTGCAGACTTATATTATTTTCTTGATAAAAGTCGATAAACCATTCACGCATGTTCTCGCTGATATGGTGTATTTTTAACATTCATATTAACTTTTCTATCGTATTTTACTGACACACTAAAATCTGTGAAAATTAAAATTTAAAATTTTCTCAGCACATTTAAAATATTTAAATGAACCTTGACCGTCGTGGGATTCACTTTTTTGCCTTTTTACTGAATTTTGAAATGTTACTTCACTTAGATTTTAACGCTGATTGCGATGGTGAAAAGCTGATTTTTAAAAACTTATTGGTAAATCGACAAACAGGTTTTGTTAGGTATCGATTTTTGTGCTAACTTTGAATTAAATGAATTTAAAATTGCGGTAATATAATTCCTCCACACACATACTGTGACCGCTGTATTGCTTTTTACTGTATAATATTGTTGCTTTTATTTAATATTATTATTGTTATTATATATTATAATAAATATTGTGACGATTAATATTTTGTTCTTTTTTTAATCGAACAAAAATGACCTTAAACAAACATTGATAATCGAAAATTAAACTATCCTACCATCAAGGGAATGGGAAAAAAATACTTGAAATAGTGTCAACAAATTCCGAAAAATTTTTTCTTTTAAAACCCTTTCTGGCCAATTTCTATTGAAAGATAAAAACTGTCATACTGACGTGTTCGACCGATAGATAGAATTTACTAAAATTCTTGTAACGTGATAACATATATACAGTAAAATGTCGATTATCTGTCACCTTTTAAATCGTCAGGCTTGTCATCTGACATTTCTAAACAATCTTCCATGGTAGGTAACCTTCTAGAAAAAACAAAACACTGGACACGATTTACCCTAGTAATTGCTGCCTTAAACAAACATTGATAATCGAAAATTAAACTATCCTACCATCAAGGGAATGGGATAAAACACTTGAAATAGTGTCAACAAATTCCGAAAGAATTTGTTCTTCAATGGAAGTTTCTATTGAAAGATAAATACTGTCATACTATTCACGATAATACGATTCAGAGTATAAGTCGATCACGTAACAGTCACATGAGTACTGTAAGGGGTGTGAACGGTGCTCTCGCATATATTACGTGGTTAAGTATGGGTAATTTACTGTATTTAAGTCTTATTTATGCAAAATTTGTGTAATAAGAGGGTTGTCCGTAAAGTAAGGTTCCCAAGGCTCTATAGTCGCTGCGACCGTTGTTACGCGGGATCCGGTGACCTTGGCTTGCAGCTTGGTTCCTCCACTCCAAATACCCACTCCACGAGCGGTTTGCGAGCCTTGGCTTGGTAGAAGTTAATAATAGAATTGCCTCTTCTGCCTCCCGCCAGGTGCGAATTACGCTCAAGTACCGCGCGAATGACTGCGCCGGTGGACAATCATATCCAACTTTGTGAAGTCTACGGAGAAAAATGTATGAGCATACAACACGTGCGCAAATGGTGCAGAGAATTCAAAGACGGACGTTCACGATGAACAGCGTTCCGGACGGCCATCTGTTTCGGACGATTTTTTTTTTTTTTTTTTTTTTAACGTCCGACTATTGTGCACACTTGGGCTAATGCAGACGATGGGATGATGTATAGCGTATGAAAATGCCAAGCCCGCGCCGGGAATCGAACCCGGGTCCACGGGGTGAAAGCCTAGTACGCTATCCAAAAGACCACCGAGGCGGCTAAATCGAACGAAACGATTGTGAAAGTGGAAGAAGCAATGCTGAACGATGGAATGGTGACTGTTCGGGAACTCTCCGAGATGATCCCTGATTGATATCAGCCAGACCTGCACTGATAACATTTTGACAGACCGTTTAGGGTATAGCAAGATTTGTGCAAAATGGGTCCCAAGCAGACCACAAACGGTAATGGATTGATGCGGTCCGCGAATTTCTTCAGGCCTACGAAACCGATGGCAAGAAATTCTTTGACTCCATTGTCACTGGGGACGAGACCTGGGTACACTATGCGATATCGGAAACGAAAGAACAATCACGTCATTGGAAACATCCAGATTCGCCAAAGCCGCGGAAATTCAAACAAACACTGTCTGCCGGCAAAGCCGAGCGTGTTTTTGGACAGGAAGGGGTTATTGTTGTGCGAATTCATGCGTACCGGCACAACAGTCAATGCTGATCGCTACTGTGAGACGTTAAAGAACCTCAAAGCGCGATTAAAACAAGAGGAGAGGCATTCTCACGGAGGGAGTTTTTTTCCATCAAGATAACGCTCGTCCGCACACCGCTCGTTTAACAACCGATCTCATCAACCAATTTGGATGGGATACTGTCACACATCCGCCCTGCATCCCGGACTTAGGCCCAAGTGACTACCATCTCTTCCCTAATTTGAAGAAATACGTAGTTGGGACGCATTTCAGTACCAGAGAGAAGTTGAAAGATGTTTTAAGCTACCTTCGCGGCTCGGAGGCAGAGTTTTTCGACTCAGGCATACAAAAGATGGTTCACCGTATGCAAAAAATGCATCGATCTCAACGGCGATTATGTCGAAAAATAGAAAAAAGTTTAAACTTTCCAAAAATGTACTATTCAATGCAAAAAAAAACATGTTTTCGTTGTGAAAAATTATTGGGAACCGTACTTTACGGACAACCCTCGTATATAATTACAGTTACATAGAAAATTTACAGGTTTTATTACATTTTCCAAAGTAATAATATTAATAATAAAACATTATGTGCTATAAACAAAGTACAGTATGTTATTTTTATCGAAACAGAAAGTACGTGTAATCTGTTTCTGTCATCCGCATATTCTGTTATCCGTCACCCCAACGGTCCAGCGAATGACGGTTAATCGAGACTACTGGATTTATGTGTGGGTTAACAGTATTATTTTGTTTTCAATAACAAAATCATGTATGTGTTCGAAATAGTAACTTACTTTAGCATGTAATATAAACTAAATGTTTTTTGTAGTTTAGTTTATTTAGTAAAGTAACAGTTAATAACTTTATTAAACTATTAATACATAATTAAGAACTTTAATCTTAAGAACTTTAATAGAGAAGGCATTTAGAGAAGAGAAGGAACAGTGTGGGTTTAGAACCGGCCGGTCATGCACAGATAAGGTTTTCTGTATGAAACAAATAATTAAAAAAAGTAGTTCGATAAACCTATCAACATATATTTTATTTATAAACCTAACCAAGGCTTATGATTCAATACCTTGGTGTAAATTGTGGGAGATTCTTCAGAACACAAGTATTAATCAAACTGATAAAAAGCTTTGAAGAATTTGTATCATCAATCGACATCTCGAATAAAGATAGGAAACAAATTGTCAAGACGATTTTGTATAACGAAAGGGCTACGACAGGGCTGCTCCATATCACCCACTCTATTTAAAATTTATATAAAATACGCTCTCTCGCAGTGGAAACGAAAGTGCTCCGGGATGGGAGTACCTTTAAACGATTCGATGATTTACACTTTACAGTTTGCAGATGACCAAGCTATAATTGCAGGAGACAAAGAAGATCTACAATACATGACGCGTAAGTTAAAAGAAATATATGACGAGTGGGGATTATGTACGAACACAGGAAAAACAAAATATTTATGTATAGGTGACAAAATGAGTAGTCTAGACATTGACTCTACGGAGGACATACAACCATGTGAAGAGTATAGATATTTGGGCGTAAAGTTCGACAAAAGCGGTACGGATGAAAACGAAATAAGATCGAGAATAACAGAAACAAGGAAAATAATAGGATGCTTGAACGCCGTATTGTGGAGTAAGAATATAACAAGATCACAAAAGCTCAATATATATAATGCGATTAATAAGAGTTTTTTAGTATATTGAGCTGAGACGTGGAGAATTAAAGAAAAAACCAAGAAGAGGAAAGAGGCTGTAGAAATGGATGCGTTGAGAAGATCTGCTAGGATATCGAGAATCCAAAGAATAAGAAATGAGGTAATTCGTAAACAGATGGGGATAGTAAACGCCATTATAAAGGATATTGAGAGGAGTCAGTTAATTTGGTACGGTCATGTCCAACGGATGAGCCAAGCGCGACTGCCGAAACAAGCAATGGAGTGGGTGTCGACCTTAAAAAGGGCAAGAGGAAGATCAAGAAAGAGCTGGGTGGAAGGAATCCTTAAAGCTATGAGTGATCGAAATTTACAAATCGGACAATGGGAAGATCGGAAAGAGTAGGCATCGAACAACGTCACTGCAAGTTTTAACCGATATATTAAAAAAAACAGTTGTATATTTTTTTACAGAAACTTATATACAAACTGACGGCAATTCGGAGCGAAAATAATTACTTTGTAAGTTTTTTAAATAATTATTTTTATGTTTACAAATTGCTTACTGTTCCTGTATGATAATTTTTATTGCGTTTTGTCAGGAATTATTTTATAATCACCTGTTTCCTAAATAATGGCAACATAGATGTATTAATTTGGTGTTTATAATAATTATTTCAACTTTAATTTTCATTAACATAAATATTTGTATAGACAAAATGAATGATATTACTACAGTGTTATTATAACTGAAAAAATTACTATAATACTAAGTTACGGAACTCGGCTGTGTAGCTAACGTGATGGAAGCGAATTTAAGAAAAGCAAAATTTGAAAAACCTTGTTTATATCTACATAAATTCGTATGTAAAATGTTATTTAAAATAAATATTAATTAAAATACATTAATTGATTAATTAAAATACATTAAATTGATTAATTAAAATACATTAATTAATTAATTAATGCAATAATTAACTCTGATAAACACCGTCAGCTTTGTTCGAGTTTCAGTGAAACTTTAAACGTAACATGCTATTTTTTAATAAATTTTAACGCATATTGTGCTCAGTTTAAACAGGTGTAAATTATATTTAAAAAATATATTTCTCATAAAATTTGGAACGGTTGCTTTTTGATATGACTGGACGGATTTAGCCGGGTATGGAAGTTGTCAACATCATTTAAAAAGTGATCTAGAGGTCAGCACCGGCGCTCAATTCAAGGTTCCTGGTCTGAGTCTTACCATGATGGCCGTTCCAATAGCTCAAAGTCCAATGGATTATCTCAGCTATTGCCGATAATATAGACAATGTTATTGCCCATCCGATGAGGACAAGGAAACGTGCTAACAGTAAGTAGTTGTGCCCAGCGCACACCGCCCAGCGCCCAGACTAGCTTGACCTTGACATATAATTACATTGACATTGCATTCCTTCACTTTTCTCCGTATTGCTCAAGGTTTGCTTTTACTTAACTTAATTATGACGTTATAGTATTAGTATTAAAGTACTGTACTTTAGTAGACCCTACTTCTTTCGTTTCTTTTATGATAAACGACGTATACTAAGCAAGCAGAGGCAGGAGTTGTGCATTCGGAACCAAAATGGTAACCTAAAGTTTCAAGCCATTTTCAGGAAAAATATTCATTAAATTGTCCCATTTTCTGGATAATTTGTTCATATTTTCGTATTTTAACATGTATCATGTTTTAGGGCTGGCGGTGATGGATTTTGCGCGATGCGTGCCAAAGTCATATTGCATATAATAGTATGTTTAGCGCGTGCTATTGTATATATAAAAATATAATTGTGCCTACTTCTAAACAGCTGATTTCGCACAACAGCTGTTGTTTCAATATCATTTCAATTGAGGTTATGTTAGAAATTCAATTTCTAAATAAAATGAACAATAAAATTATTTAAAAAAATGTGTTTTAAATGAAGAATAGCCGCCTCGGTGGCGTAGTTGATAGCGTACTGGGCTTTCACCCCGAGGATCCGGGTTCGATTCCCGGCCAGGGCTTGGCATTTTCATACGATATAAATCATCCCATCTTATGAATTAGCCCAAGTGTGCAAAATAGTCGGACGATAAACACACAAAAAAAAATGAAGAAAATTTCTGTTGTTGAACTAAAAATAAAAATCATGTATCATTATTTCTCTTCGTTTTTTATTTTAATTACGATAATTTATTCGAAATCAAGAGAAATTAATATATCTAGTTTTACAACATAACCTGAAACTTATTACAGCCTATCAGCTGTTCAATGAAATCATCTGATCCTTACGAATCAATATAAAACAACTGATATTTTAATATAACTAACAACATTAAATTAAGAATTCATTTCATTTGCATTGTTGGTTAAAAGAGAAAAGGAAGAGAGGCGATTTGTCTGTTTTTCCTTATACAGGGTGATCCACGGGAAACGGATGGTTTTGAAAAAATCACTGCTCCGTTAGTTCTAAACACAGATAATTTTTATTTATGCAGAAATGAAGGTAACGTTATGCCATTTATAAGAAAAATTACATTACTTCAATTTTTAAAACTTACATCACCCAAATGACGGCCGATGTGACAAACACATCTCCAGTCTTTTCGAAAATTTGCTTCCACTCTGCCCAATAATTGTTCGTTGATTAGCTCAGTTTGGTTTCTTATTGCAGCCTTCAATTCTTCCAGAGTACGTGGTTTTTCTTAAACATGTGCCTTAGGTAACCTCAGGAAGAAATCACACATGGATAGGTCGGGTGAGCGCGGAGGCCATGCAACATCACCAAACAGTGAGAGATCACTCGCTCAGGGAACTGCAGCCATAGAAGCTCGGGCCGTATGAGCTCTGTCTTGCTGGAACCATATGTAATCCATGCTGATTTCTCGTCTTTCAAATTCTGGCCTAAAAATGTCTGTTATCGATTAGAAGTCACAGTCACAGTAATTTCATTCTCTTCAAAGAAAAACTGGGATTCTCTTCCAAAAATCCCACATTTTCCTACAGCGCACCAAACGATCACTTTTGTACTGTGCAATGGTCTCTGCTGTAGCGCACGAGGATTTTCCAAAGCCCAATAACAATATTTCTGCTTATTAACAACCCCATTGAAATGGAAATCAGCTTCATCACTCATCAAAATTGTCAGTTCCACGTAATCTTCAAACATGTTTAACATTGTCTCAGCAAACGCGAGGTGTTCTTGATGATCTGCATCTTTTAACAAGTTCAATGAAACAATTATTTTGAATTTCATAGGCAGTCGATATCTGGAAGTTTCTAAACATTTCGGACATCCAAAACTATGGATTTTCCATTTAATGTAATTTCAAAGTAATTTAAAAAATTTTAAATGATAACTTATGCAGGTCGTAACGTTAACTTTGACAGTAAAATCAGATTTTTTACAATGTCCAAATAAAAAAAAACATTGTGATATTTTTAAAAGTTCGGTTTTATGACGTCAGTAAGCCAGCTGCGGGCGTCGATTATTGACAATGCAACCGCATACATTTTTTTATCAGGTAACACTGTCATAGAGTCATTAAAAAACTCCCCCTATTCACGATAACGCCTATAGGCCTAACAGTGGATTATTATTTTATTAAAGCGTTACATCCCTTATTCAACCCTTGTTAGAAACAATCGCTGTATAAATTCCAAACGGTCAACCCTTATTTCACAAACCCCATTTGCATATATCGTCCAACCCTGTGTGCTCACCTCTAAATTAAATTTCCATATTCAATGGCACGTAACAAATAATCTTAAACCGAAAATATTTTCAGTTCCGAATCGCGTTTGCAATACGTGAAACTAAATTTGAAGTAAGTCATTTATTTTCTCTCACACAAGGCACTTCTCAACCGACGAGAAAAATTGAAGTTAGCGCCGTGTGCAAGAAACAGAACTATCTTCGAACATATTTTCTTACAACGCTATTTTAAATGAATAATGGAAGAAACCATTTTAGCACATTAAAGGAAGTTTATTGTTGTTACTTGTTGAACTAAAATATTAAAAAATTACGTTACAAATCATTTTATAAAGACCATTTAAAATAGTTAATGCTTTCAATGTTTTAAACGAAAAAACATATTTTCAAGAATATATTTTAAATGACTTCTAATTCTTCTTTCATCCGGATCACCCACTTTGGGTACGCCAAATCAATTACTTTGATGTGCGTTAGCTGCCCTCCGCTGTATCCAATACTGCTTCATTCTATCCGAGGCTGCCTTCCTTCTTTCATCCGAGACTGCCCCGCCCCTTTTAGATGTTGGTTTTTCTTGGAACCTTAGGTTTTCATCATGTAAAAGTTTTCGCAGTTTAAGTACATCGTCAGTCTTCTCATCTGATATCGCCAGCTCAGTTAAGTCTTCCTGGACCCGCCTGAACCAATTACTCTTCGTTTTCCGATCTCTGAAGAAAGCAAAGATCCGCCTAGTAAGTCTACTGCTGTTCATCCTACTAATATGGCCATAAAAACTAAGTCGTCTTTTCCTCATGCTATCTGAGAGTCTCTCAATTTTGAGATACAGGTTTTTATTAGAAATCAACTTTACTTCATTATTTCTAAAGTTTTGGTCCAATATCTTCCTTATTAACTTTCTTTCCTTTTAATTATGACTTCTAATTATTAAAGTAAAAAAAAATAGCGAGTGGAAAAATTATTTTTACTTGTGAAAAACATCTGGAATAGATGGAACGTCTGATCTTTGTTTTTACATTTAAAACCTGGCCGTAACTGAATTTGTCGAATCTATTAATGACATTTAAGTTTCCATAAACACTTACTTTACTACATTTTCTAGAGTCATTACCAAAACTGCTGCCTGAGAACAAATGAAAGAATGAATAACTTCAAATCCTGTTTGAAATCAAACAGCTTATGCATTCTTAGCAAGGTTTCAATAAAATAGTTATACATAAGTAAAATAAGGGTGGGCCTACACGTATCAATTAAGTAATAATCGCACTGCGCAGCTGTCTCGCTGACGTGATGCAAGTGAATTTCCAAAAGTAATTTGTTTTATTTTACTTTCTTCTTGAAACTGCGACGGTGACATCAAACCAGCATTGAAATCTGCATACATAAACATTTTAAAATTTCAAATAGCATTGGAAATAATAAAATAAACCATGACCGCCGTCGAATTATTTTTCTAAATTTCAATTAATTTTGAAATTTCAAAATGTTAATTTATGCAGTTTAATTGCGACGGTGAAATCGGATTTACAAAAACATTTGAGACAAAATATTATTAATTTTTATTATTTTTAGTTATTAATTAGTTAGTTATTAATTTTAATTAATTAATTAGTTATTTTTATTAATTAATTAGTTATTAATTTTTAAAGATTTTAAATGGCCGCCATTCTGAAACTGTCGAACAATTTTACTGGTTAACGAACAAGTCCAAGCTATTAGCGAAATCGATTTTTGTGCCATGTTTGAGTCAAATCGGACTAAAATTGCAAAGGACTTCATATCGCGACGGCGCACACACACGCACACGCCCACGCGCGTACACATGCACACGTACACACACATTCGCTCTCTTTCTTTCTCTCTTTCACGCGTGCATACACGCGCGCGCGCACACACACACACACACACACACACACACACACATACATACGCACGTACACACACACACGCGCGCGCACACACACACACACGCACACATCCTACATAACATAAAGTATGGACGTTAACGATTTATTAAAAATGTTTAGATTATTTCTGCTGTTTGTACTGTGATGGCCCGTTCCAAAAGGTAATTTTTCTAAGAAAAGTCTCTTTACTCTGCAGTGACAAGATGTTTGTCTTATTTTCGATGACTGTACTGACGTATTACAGATATTCCCTGCACTAAACCGAAACTAACAATGTGGCGTTCACAAAACAGGCAAAGACGTCTAGTTCTGCAACGGCAAACACACTGCATCGGATTTTCTTAAATTATATTCAGTTCCGGAGCTTAGCGGAGCGTTACTATTACTTAAGCTTTTTGAGGCGTCATTAAAGTTTGTTTGATTGTTTGTGTGTGTGTGTGTGTGTGTGTTTTTGGTGCGTGCGCGAGTGTGCGTCTGTTTGCGAGTTTGCGAGTGTGCGAATGTGTTTGTGTGTGTGTGCGCGCGAGTGTGCGAATGTGTGTGTGTGTGTGTGTGTGTGTGTGTGTGTGTGTGTGTGTGTGTGTGCGTGCGTGCGTGCGTGCGTGCGTGTGTGTGTGTGTGTGTGTGTGTGCATGCTCGAGTGTGCGTCTGTGTGCGAGTGTGCGAATGTGTGTGTGTGTGTGTGTGTGTGTGTGTGTGTGTGTGTGTGTGTGTGTGTGCGTGCGCGCGCGAGTGTGCGTCTGTGTGCGAGTGCGCGAATGTGTGTGTGCGCTCGCGCTCGCGCTTGCGTGTAGGCCTGTGTTTTTTGACAAGCTCATATTCGCAGTTTTATTCCGATTTGATTTGGTACAACAATTTTATTTGGTACTAACTTTGACAAGTTTATTACCGAGCGAGATCCATTCAGCAGTGTCAAAGTGGAAGCCGTTTTTGAAGTATTTGTTGAAAAATATTTATGTCTGTGTTTTAGAACTCTTGCGTACACGAATTACTTCCGGTCATTTTATTGCTTGCCGCCGTTTCTTTCTTTCAGAATTACGCCTGGTTCCGTTACGGCTGCTCCAACAGCTCAGTTTACAGTGGAAATTATCCAAGCGGCTGAAATTGTTTTTGATTTTCGCGGACAATATCTACTGTTTGTACAATACGGAGAAGCGCGTGCCGCAGCCGATAATAATACAGTTATATAACTCGTGGAATTGTGATGCGTTTAAACTGTACGCCTACATCACGTCAATCTATCATTTCTTACTGTGTACAGAGTAGGAGATGTCCGGGGGGGATGGGTGAGTGATTGATGACCTTGAAAACACCGTAATTACGTTCAACGTGAACTCAACTGATCGTGCAAATAAGTAAACACGAGATATTAAAAACAAATTGGCTACAACAGTAACAAGTGGCACACGCTGAAAAAATAGGAAAATACACCTTGATTGCTGCCAGATTCATTTGGGATTATTTATGGCGTTAAATTAAGAGTCAACAACTTTATGATCTGTTTTCGTTGTTTTACATGTAAGAAACAAATTATTGAATTTTTCTGAATAACGAACTTGTTCGATTAATAGTGATTTTTTGAAACGAAGCTTATAATGTTAGTTTTGGCGTGAGGAGTGAATAGAAAAGAGTCTGCCGAATATTAGAATGTAACGGAAATATGGAACGAACGAGCAAACAAATTTTGACTCTACATTTCTGTCTTTTTACTCTTTTTAGATAACAGTACACGCGTATTATATGAAGACGTTGTGTTGCTTTGGTTTCGGTATTTTTCCTTAGTCGAAGATCACGTGCACGTTGTAACAGTTTAATTATTGTTTTTAATATTGCTAGTATTTAACAACATAACCTGAAACCTATCAGCTGTTCAATGAAATCAGCTGATCTTTACAAATTAATATAAAACAACTGATCTGTTACTATAACTACGTAGCCGCCTCGGTGGCCTAGTCGATAGCGTACTGCGCTTTCACCCCGAGGACCCGGGTTCGATTCCCGGCCAGGGCTTGGCATTTTCATACGCTATAAATCATCCCATCGTCTGCATTAGCCCAAGTGTGCACAATAGATGGAAAAAAACTATAACTACAGTAAATACTATCTAAGCTAGATTCACGTATTTATTTATTTAAACAAAACAAGATATTTGTAAACATATGTTCAAACTAATTAAATAGAGAAAAGATATCATTAACAAAAGCTTCGCTTCTGTCGATAACTTCCCGAGTTCCACACGTGTGTTTTTTTTTCTTTCGAAAAATCAAATTAGATCAAAATTACGAACGCTAAATTACTAAAACACACAACGTATTTTCCAAATATTAGCTTTCTATAAAAAAAATTACAGGTAAAGATAATTTTAATGTCACGGGTCATGATTGGGGTCCAATGGAAATGAGCCAAAAATATATCTATAAAAGTATGCATGTTTGTCCGGAATATAAATCTAAACTATTGCGTTTATTTTCATGAAATATTACACATATATACTTTGGATATTGGGTCAGGTTTGTTTTGCAATTGATTAATTGTAGCATTAATTATTGCAATACAGTTGTACATAGTGTAGCTATCACAGTGGTATCTATGGTCTGCTTGTATTACTTTATGATCGATCAACTGGTATTCGTAGATTATATATTGTTTGTTCGTTTTATCATAACCTCAACATTTTTCATTGATGTGATCGATACACGGTAGCAAAGCACGAGTATTCAGATAGCAATTAAATAAAAACACATCAATATACAAGCAGGCCGTGATGAAATATAAAGTTTAACCAAAACCGGTTGTGGTTATTTTGTAATCATGTGTACGGATAATGATTATAACTAATTTCGGATAACCGGAAACCTGAAAACAAATACTATATATATCTAAATGCAAGCCGATTTTTGTGTGCAACAAATATTACTTAGTATATACAACTAATGGTAATAAAT
>CM040184.1:65652953-65690453 GCA_022606455.1 Callitettix versicolor
TATTAGCTTTAAAATTGAATTGAAAATACTAAAATAAACTCTAAACGTCGTTCAATTAAATTTTTTGTAATTGTAACAGATTTGTAAAGTTCAGAACGCTAATTTATGCAATTTTTAACGCTAATACAACGGTAAAATAAGATTTGTAAGAAAAAAATAATACAAGAAAGTGTTGAACTAATCAAAATTTGTAATGACCGCCATTTTGAAACTTATGAAGGAATTTTGCTGATTATATACTTGCCAAGAGTTTCGAGCCACGTGAACGTGCTAAAACAAACAAACAAACACACACACACACACACACACACACACACACACACAATATATGTATACAAATTTTAACGATCCATCAAAACTGACCTAGAGGTCAGGATCGGTGCTATTTCAAGTTCCGGGTCGTTTCAATAACTTATTTTTCTAATGGGAATTCGCTAATAAAATCTAACTGACGTGATGGAAGCAAATTCGTAACATTATTTTTTGTTATCTTACCATTATTGAAAACCTGAATCCACTATCGTAATCAACTATAAAATATGCATTAATTAGCATTTAATTATTACAATTAAATAAAAAATAAAAAATTAACCCTTGAACGTTGAGAAATTCATTTTTATTAATTTCAACAGATTTTGAAAATTTGAAACGCTGTTTTATGCAGATTTGAACGCCGATTAAAATTTTCAGAAAAGCGTCTGTAAGATACAAAAGTTATCAATTTTAAAAATTCGAAATGGTCGCTATTTATAAAATGTCGAACGGATTTCGCCGAATGACGAACTTGTTCAGCTATTACGAAAATTGATTTTTTTCAAGTTTAGTTAAATCTGACAAAAATTGCGAAACTATAGAGTGCTAAAACAAACCAACACACGCGCGCACACACAAACACACACAACACACAAATTAATAGCCATAAAGTAATAATCTTTCTTTTAATTTTAGTATAGTTTTTCATGAACATGCTATTTCGTTTGATGAGAGATAAAATGTACCTACACCTTTTTAACAGCATATTCTCCCTTTTCGCCAAAATATTTCCTAAACCAAAATATTTAGCAGTATGTCTCCTCATACGTTTTGTTTTGATCTTCATTTTATTAACCGAACACAAGATAATTTATTCACCATTTTTTCAAGATAAACCAGTGTTTGACACATAGTTTAACACTAGCCACTGATCTAGTTATTCTTTAGTTAAATTACCAGGCGTAGTAATACATTGTTCGGATGAAAGAAGTGTCAGTTTCATTTTTCACGGGTAATTTCAGTGTCCCAGGATTAATGTCCTTGAGATTATAAGATTAGGGCAAGGCTTAGACACAGGTGTACAAGGACGCTTAACTGCCTCGGGCATTAATGTTCTGTTTTTTTAGAAGTAAGCTACTAAACTTAGAACTTTGCTAGATAATTTGAAACTTGTTCAGTTATTACAAAAATTGATTTTTTGGCCAAGTTTTAATTTAAATCTGACAAAAATTGCGAACGACAGAGTGCTAAAACAAACAAACACTCACACATACACACTCACGCACAAATTTTGACAACTTCTCAATAAGTGATCTATAGGTCTGGATCAGAGCTCATTTGAAGGTTACGGATCTAGGTCTGACTGCTCCAATAGCTCATTTTTCAATGTTAATTCGCTAATAAAATGTTTTATCAGGAAACACGAGAAAGATTTTTTAATAGAAAAATAATAGCTCTAATTTAGAAAGTTGAACGTAATGTACTGTATTATAGAGTCGTCGACAATGTATGTTTATTATTATTCGAGCACCGGTAACATTTATTTTACTAGTTTACTGTAATGTGGACATATATCTCTGGTCTAGCCTATTTCTGCTATAAAAGTATCGCAATATTTAACCTAACCTAAGACACATAAATAAGTGGCACGCTTTATACAACTTACTGTAGTCTGAGACGATACAATTTTATTGTTTTGCAGTTCGAAAATTACTCACAGGAGCGTTGAGATCGCACTGATAATTTTTACGATGCGTTTTTTAATTTGAATTGATTGTATTAACGTCGAACAAATGTTCTTAAATTGAAATATGCCTGCAATTACTCCAAACAATTTTTAAATACTATTAAATATCAATACAATAAAAACAATATCTTTATTGTCGAACATATTTAAACTGTACACAAAACTGTCTCGTTGAAGTGATTTAAAAGAATTTCGAAAAAATAACAATGCCTATTTCTTAGTAATTTATTTATTTTATGATTACGATAGTGAAATCAAATTTAAAAAATAGATAAAAGATAAAACTGGAAATACTAGGTATTACTAGGTACTAGGTAAAGTTTTATTATTATTTTTTATTTTAAGGCGAAAAGCACACTGAGGCTATAATCGCCTCCCTAAATGTAAGTGTGAGTGTTAAAGTCGTAAGTGTAGTGTTGTAAGTGTGTGTGTTAGACTCGGGTAACGCGAGGGACGTCTAAATTCTCTCAATAGGTGCAGCTAGTCTGCACTCCCTGCGGGGACTTGGGTGGAAGTACTAGAAAATAAAATGTAAGGTAGAAGTACTATTTTTTAAATATTTGGATTTTGGTAGGTAATGAAATAATCGATTTAAGAAAATCATCAAATGGAACAAATATACAGGGTGTCCCATGCGTTTCTTCTCCTATTAACTGCTTGTTCTTGTACCGGTATTTTTAAAACTTTACATTTTAATAAATTTATTGAAAATATTGTATACAAATTGCAACACACTGGTTTGTATAGAAACGATATTGTGACAAATGAAAGTATAACCTTCTATACTGTTATACCTTTTACTCTTGCATACTTAAATAATTGTTGACCAGCTGTTCGATTCAAATTAAAAACAACAATCAAATTACAGCGGAAACTTATAACTTTTCAGAATAATTTCATTTCCATTTATAGCTGCAAAATGTTTTTTTACAGTTAAGCAAAAAGTGTTATGCGTGTGTTATTGCTTTTAATGACGTTGCAGAATCAATCAGACAGTTTCCAGTTTACGTTACCAGGTGTTGATCAAACAACAAACCAATAAATATTTAAGTGGAAATATTTGTCGTTACAAACGGGAAGCGAAGTAACAATGTACATTCGATCTTCTTAGAAGAGAACTGACACGCGCGTTTTAAATCTTGTTTTCATTAGTTTTAAAAAGAAATAAATTAGTTTTCAGTTTGTCTTAAAAGGAAATTGTGTTTGTATCAAATTACATTTGCAGCAATAAAACGGTTTCTGAATAAAAAAGTAATAAAAGCAAATGTCGTGTTTTTGCCGCATTTCGTAACAATAAACACAAGCGTGTTGAAATTTTTGTCGTTTTGTTTTTCCATTTTCAAAATTAACAAAATATTTTATGAAATGCGTACTCTTCGTAGAAGTAATATTAGTCTTTGTCAAATTCGAATTAAAATAAAAAACTCAAAAATTTAGATGTTTCAGTTCTTTAAAATGCTAAACTAAAAAAAAAAAAAAAAAAGTTCAAGTAATATATTCGGATTTAGCGTAAGCAGGTACCTATGTGTTGATAGGTACCCTAACTGTCCTATTAAGATTCTAGTTCAAAATTCCAAAATTTACGTATTTTTTTTTTTTTGGGAATTCGAAAATCCTAAATGCTTCAAATCCAATGGCATATTCTGATTCAGCACAAAATCACCTTTAAATTTCGAAACAACTGGTACTTAATTCAACTTTGTATGTTTTTCGCTGCACTTTTTGAGAAAAAATACTGAAAAAACACCAAGCCGGTTTTCTTAGGAGTTATAAATTTTAAGCCGACGTATTGGTCCTTTCTTTTGTTACGGTCCTTACAAAATTTCGTGACTTTTTTTGTGCTTGACGTTCATACTTAGAGGACGAGGGATCAGCGTGAACGAAAGCAACGAGAGTAACAGCGGCTAGAATTCAGAACCTTAAGGTGCGCAGTTCAGAGACGCAGCAGACTGATCGATGCTTTGGCCACATCGACCACCGAGTCCCCAAATTTCGTGACACATTTTGGAAGTTATTTGGAAATCGATCCTGTGTATATATACAAAAAAATTTCATTTTAAGGCTTTTTTAACGGTTTTAGAATTCTGACCAGTAAAAACAATATGTACTCTTCTTTCCTGACTACGAAGTGTATACCCCATAGGGGAAGTGCAGACTAGCTGCACCTATTGAGAGGATTTAGACGACCCTCGCGGTACCCGAGTCTAACATACACTTACACTTACAACACTTACGACTTTAACACTTTACACTCACACTTACATTTAGGAGGCGATAATAGTCTCAATGTGCTTTTCGCCTTAAAATAAAAAAACAAAAAAAAAAAAAACGTTGAGTATAATAACGCTAATTAATACATATTTTAGAGTTGATTATTTCGGTGAAGTTTGACTTTAAAAAAAGTATAAGATAAAAGCATAGTAACGACGTCAAATACAACAACAATGAAAATTGAAACAATAATAAACAATAACAGTTTTTTAAGGCGATTTTAAATGTTGCTTTTAAACTGCAAAACAGGAAAAATTACTTGCTTTATTCATTGGCAGGAAGTAGTACAGTAATTCTTACTAGTTAGTATATTTGGACGAATCGAATATTTTCAACTTGACATTTCGGCATTTGGTTTGTGTGTGTGTTTGTTACGCAGTTTTGGCCAAACGCATTGATCGATTATTTTGAAATTCGGTATGTACGTACCTTGTACAAACCCGAACGACCTATGCGTAAGGGTTTTTCCTATTTACTTTCTTTTCAAGATGGCGGCCTCTGATTTAACAACGTTGAGTGTACGCAATTCTAATCAAACGTATCGGCCGATTGTTTTGAAATTTGGCACGAAGGTACCTCGCATTAAGCCCGAATGATGTATTTGTAGGACTTAAGTCCATTCATTTCCAGTCGCCTCGGTGGCCTAGTTGATAGCGTACATGGCTTTCACCCCGAGGACCCGGATTCGATTCCCGGTCAGGGCTTGGCATTTTCATACGCTATAAATCATCCCATCGTCTGCATTAGCACAAGTGTGCACAATAGTCGGACGTTAAAAAGAAAAATCCGTTTATTTCCCTATGATTTTCGCGTGTACACAGCTTTAGTCAAATGCTTATTTTGAAATTTAGTACGAAGACATCTTGTGTATGCCCTAAGTGGCATTTTTTGGCCTTTCCCCCAATTTAACATAATATTTTTTCCTGTTTGGTTCCGTTTCAAAATGGCGGCCATTGTTTTAATGATGATGAGAGTATGCAATTTTAGGTACTCTAAGATTAAGAATTAAGCGCGTTGGTTGATTCTTTTGAAATTTGGTAAGAAAGGCTTTTTATAAAACCCGAAAGACCTGTGGGTAAGATTTTTTTTTCACTTCCGTTTTCAAGATGGCGGGCTCTGATTCAACGTTGAGAGCGTAGTTGTTGGTTATTTCCTGTAATACTGGCTGAACGGCAAAACCTATCATAATTCTGACAGCCACCGAAGGCTGTATACAATTTCCACTAAAGTTGATCCAGTAATATTATTCGTAAATTTACGGGAAAATTCGAGCGCTGTGGTGAATAATAATTAAGAACTTATGAGGTGTGTTCAGAAAGTAACGAGAATTTTTAAATTTCGCGGGCTTGGATAGTCCGATTGTCTAACATTTTTTTTTATTATGTTGGTATACATGACTTTGAAGTATGATAAAACTTTCAGCTGTTTTCATTCTTGACTTTGTCTGACAGCCACTAAGGTTAGACGTGTTTTTATGAGCTCGGCGATTTTCGTTTGTTAAAAGAAATGGATCAAAGAATTTGTATCAAATTTTGCGTAAAAAATGGAATAAATTGTAACAAAGTGTGTGAAATGTTAACAAAGGCCTATGGTGAGTCTGCTATTAGTAAAGCAAGAGTTTACGAGTGGTATAAGCGTTTCTAAGACGACCGAGAAGACGTTGAAGATGACGAATGCCCTGGATAAAGTGGAATGCCCACGAAAACGTGGAAAAAGTGAAAGAAATGGTTATGAACAATCGCTGAATCACAATTAATGAGGTCGCTGATGATGTTGGTATATCGATTGGATCATGTCATGACATTGTTTCCAATGTTTTATGTATGAAATGCGTGGCAGCAAAATTCGTTCCAAAATTGTTGAATTTTGAACAAAAACAGCGGCGAATGGAAGTTGCTCAGGAGTCACTAAATGAAGTCAACGACGATGCAGAATTAATGAAACGTATTATAACAGGTGATGAAACATGAGTTGACGTATATGACGTCGAAACTAAGGCTCAATCATCCCATTGGAGGCATTCTGGTTCGCCAAGACTGAAAAAGGCTCGATAAGTGCGGTCGAACGTGAAGGTTATGCTCACTGTGTTCTTCGATATTAATGGCATAGTGCACAGTGCATCATGAATTCCTGCCACCAGGTGAAACGGTCAATAAGGAGTACTACCTACAAGTTCAACGCCGTTTGCGTGAAGCAATCCGAAAAAAACGCCGGATCTGTGGGAAAACAATTCATGGCTTTTGCACCACGATAATGCACCAGCTCACACTTCATTGCTTGTTCGTGAATTTTTGGCCAAAAACAGTACTGTAACGATGCCCCAGCCTCCATATTCGCCAGACATGGTTCCGTGTGACTTTTTCCTATTTCCAAAAATAAAGAGAACCTTAAAGGGCCATCGTTTTACAGCCGTAGATGACATTAAAAGCGCATCGCTGAAAGAACTAAAGGCTATCTCAAAGATCGAATTTGAGAAGTGTTTCGAGGATTGGAAGAAGCGCTGGCACAAATGCATAATCTCCAATGGGACTATTTTGAAGGCGAGAACATCAATGTAGAAGAATAAATAAATATTTTGTTCAAAAAATTAAAATTCTCGTTACTTTCTGAACACACTTCGTACTGCAAGGTCTATTGTTTTTTGAACTGTTAGTTATCACAGATTAAAATACAATGTCGGGCAATGAACTTTCGGTAGCGATATAACTAAGTAGATACAGAAGGATGCAGAGCAGATTGGAGGAGGCAACAGACTGGAAACGAGAGTACTTCAGAATCAATTTCCGGCGCTGATTGGCTCTAATTGGCGTCTTCTAGTTGTACTGCAGTGCGTTTACATCCGTCTGTCTGTCTGGCTCCGGTCTGTGTTTGCCGCAAATTAAATTGTTTCCTAATTACTTAATAACGATTAAAGCAAAAACGCTTAGAGGCTGGCGAACTTGTTAAATGGATTTTTATCATTGGCAATCGATTGGAAGTAACCGCGAATTTATAAAAAGTATTTTGAAATTTTGATTTCATAACCACAATCAGCATTAAAGTTTTCATTCGTCAGCATTTTAAATATTCAAATTATATTTAATATACAAAAATAAATTCCAACCATTCTAAAAAAATTCAAAGAATTTCGAAAATTCAAAATGATAATTCATATAGATTTTAACGTTGATTACAATAGTAAAATCGAACTTAAAAAAAAAATAGAACAAAAAGTAACGAATTTTTAAAAGTGTGAATTGTTGCCATTTTGAAAATGTTGAAAGAATTTTTCTGGTTTACGAACTTGTCCAAGCAATTATAGTAATCGATTTTTGTGCCAAGTTTGAATCTAACCAAAACGAAATTACGAACGTGAACGTACGAACACACGCACGCACGCTCTCTCTCTCTCTCTCTCTCTCTCTCTCTCTCTCTCTCACACACACACAAACACGCAGAAATATATACACAAATTTTAAAAAGCCATTAAAAACTGACTTAGAGGTAAGGATCGGTGTTCATTTCAAGGTCCGGGTCCGGGTTTCACCATGATGGCCGACGTGGTGGATGACGTTTGGAAGAAAATTTTACCATTATTTTTTGTTATCTTACCATTATTGAAAACCTAAATTTACTACCATAATCAATAATAAAATATGCATTAATTAGCATTTAATTATTGCAATTAAATTTAAAATAAAAAATGAACCATGAACGTTGACGAATTCGTTTTTCTTAATTTCAACAGATTTTGAAAATTTAAAACACTATTTTATGCAGATTTGAACGCTGATTAAAATTTTCACAAAAGAGTCTGTAAGATACAAAAGTTATCAATTTTAAAAATTCGAAATGGTCGCTATTTATGAACTGTCGAACGGATTTCGCCGAATGACGAACTTGTTCCGCTATTACGAAAATTGATTTTTTGTCAAATTTTAATTAAATCTTACGAAAATTGCAAACGCTAGTGTGCTAAAACAAACAAACAAATGAACAAACACAACACACACACACAAAGTAATAGCCATAAAGTAATAATCATTTTTTAAATTTTAGTATAGTTTTACACGAACGTGCCAATTTTTTTATATTTAGTTTAATGAGAGATAAAAAGTACCTACAGCAGAATTTCCCTTTTTCGCCAAAATATTTCCTAAACCAAAATATTTAGCTGTATGCCTCCTGATACGTTTTGTTTTGATCTTCATGTCATATATTAACCGAACACAAGATAATTTATTCACCATTTTTTAAACAAAAATTAGTGTTTGACACATAGTTTAACACTAGCCACTGATCTAGTTATTCTTTAGTTAAATTACCAGGCGTAGTAATACATTGTTCGGATGAAAGAAGTGTCAGTTTCATTTTTCACGGGTAATTTCAGTGTCCCAGGATTAATGTCCTTGAGATTATAAGATTAGGGCAAGGCTTAGACACAGGTGTACAAGGAACGCTTAACTGCCTCGGGCATTAATGTTCTGTTTTTTTAGAAGTAAGCTACTAAACTAAGAACCTTGCTAGATAATTTGAAAATATTCCTTTCACATGAACGATAACTGTTAATTTAATAATAATCACTGAACTCAGCTGTTTTCCTAACGTGATTGATGAATTTACAAAAACTATCAAAGCAATAATCGAAACGATGCTTTTAGTGTTAGCTTTGGCGAGAAGAATGAATAAATCTGCCGAACGGAAGAATGTAACAGAAACATGGAACGAAAGACCAAACGAATTTCGTTTCTCTATTTCTGTCTCTTGTTCTTTCTTTTCGATAACAGTACATGCGTATTAGATAAAAACGTTGTTGCTTTGGTTTCCGTATTTTTCCTTAGTCGAAGAACACGTGCACGTTGCAACCGTTTATAATACATTCGTAATTACTATAAACGCATATAATGATTGTTGTTAATACTGCTAAATTTATAACAACATAACCTCAAATTTATTATAGCCTATCAGCTGATATTTTTCTATAACTGCAGTAAATAATATCTAAGCTAAGTTCACGTATTTATTTATTTTAGCAAAACGAGATATTTGTAAACATGTCTTCAAACTAATTATATATTCAGCAAAGATATATTTAAATAAGTTTCGCTTCTGTCGGTAACTTCCCGAGTTCCTCACGTTTACTTATTTTAATATTATTTTTTTTAACTTACATTTTTTCGAAAAACTGATTTCACTGTAGTAATCAGCGTCAAAGACTGCATAAATTAAGTACATATAAGAACTAAAATGAACCTTGTCCGCCGTCTGTTTTAATTTTTTTAATGGAATTAAAAAAAATTAAAACGTTTCGCGGTTAGGTTCATTTTTTGATTTTGTGAAATTTGTGCAGATTTTAACACCGTTCGCGATGTAAGATAAATTGTTCGCCATTTCTAGCGAATTCCCACTTGAATTTGAGCTGCTGGAGCAGCAGTCATGGTAAGACCCAGACCCAATTCTTGAAGCGACCTCTACATCAGCGAGGCAGCCGCGATTATATTAATGAAAATGAATTTTTCCAAAAGTGAGACTCACATAGGCAGTCATTTTGAACGCGAAAAAGTTATATCCCAACGGTATCTCAAAAAATAAGAATATACACGTAAATATTGCTGGTTTAATATTAGTACAGGTTAAATCAAATTACTTAATTAATCAACTTGTTTTCTTGATAAAGTTTTTGCCCGAGGTCAGCTTATAACTTGTAGAAACTTGTTAGTTTCACTGTTTGAGTTACCTCTCTGCCTCATCATATAATCCTACTTAGGGAATGATTGATTAACTTTGCTCCCGTGTGAGTTATCCAGGAATAAGTTAATGAAGTTTATACAGTCGAGATTTCAATATAGTTACGTAGGGTAAGTGTAATTTTTATTGTGTTTGGGGTTGAAAATTGTCCGACTATGATTTTGGTAAAAGTATGAATTTAATTGTTATAATGTCTACGGTTTTGAGTAAGGCTTTCTTCCTTCGCGTCAAAACTATCACAATAAAGTCAAGATTTTATATTTCTCTTTATAAATTTGAATTTGTTGAAAGTGTACTGAAAAGTTTGAACAATACAACCAATGGATAAACTATCCATGCCTATACAAAAACGAAGTTTGTTATATTTTTGTGGGCAAATAATTTTAAACGTAGATTAATTCTTGGAAGAAAATAGCGAAGTTATGATTTTTCTTGAGGATTTACACCTGAATTGTAAATGTCTTTTGTTTAAAATTTGACACCTAACTTGAAATATGATTCATACGTGACCGAAATTTGAGCAACTTATAAAAAACATCATTTAAAAAAAAGATTTACAATTTTTCCGTTGTCTTTCGAACAAGTTTTTCAGAAATAACTTCGCATATGTTTCACTTAGGCATAAAATTTAATGTAAGAAAATTTATGGAATGTCATGCGAGAATCATTTTCTTGTATCTTACAATTCACTCTACGTATATGAAGACATTTTGAAACTTAAAGGTTGGGTTAAGACGTATAAACAAAGTATTTACAGTGAGATCTTTAGATTTTGACGTATGCATCCGTCATTTGTCCTCTGAGTAGTGTTCAAAAATCTGTTTTTACTGGACTGTCTGTCAGTTTGTGTGCCTTCCAAGTAGTGAAAAATAAGTTCCTCCAAAATAACTTCAAAAAGTTGTTTTTACTTGAATATATGGCAGTTTGTATGTCTTCCGAGTAGTGTTCAAAAAGTTGTTTTCAAATTAATGTTTATCAGTTTGTATTTCCTCCGAGTAGTGTTCAAAAAGTTGTTTTTACTTGAATATCTGGCAGTTTGTGTGACCTCTGAGTAGTGTTAAAAATGTTGTTTTTAAATGAATGTCTGGCAGTTTGTATGTCTTCCGAGTAGTGTTAAAAAGTTGTTTTCAAATTAATGTTTATCAGTTTGTATGCCCTCCGAGTAGTTTTCAAAAAGTTGTTTTTAAATGAATGTCTGACAGTTCGTATGTTCGCTGACTAATGTTAAAAAAGTTGTTTTTACTTGAATATCTGGCAGTTTGTATTTCCTCCGAGTAGTGTTCAAAATGTTGATTTTACTTGAATGTCTGACAGTTTGTATGTCCAGTAGTATTCAAAAAGTTGTTTTTAAATAAATGTTTATCAGTTTGTATGCCCTCCGAGTAGTTTTCAAAAAGTTGTTTTTAAATGAATGTCTGACAGTTCGTATGTTCGCTGACTAATGTTCAAAAAGTTGTTTTTACTTGAATGTCTGGCAGTTTGTATGTCTTCCGAGTAGTGTTCAAAAAGTTGTTTTTAAATGAACGTCTAACAGTTGGTATGTTTGCTGACTAATTTTCAAAAAGTTGTTTCTAAATGAATGTTTATCACTTTTTATGCTCTCCGAGTAATGTTCAAAAAGTTGTTTTTAAATTAATGTTTATCAGATTATGTGCCCTTCGAGTTTGTTCAAAAAGTTACTTTTAAATGAATGTCTGACAGTTCGTATGTTCACTGACTAATGTTCAAAAAGTTTTTACTTGAATGTCTGGCAGTTTGTGACCTCTGAGTAGTATTCAAAAAGTTGTTTTTACTTGAATGTTTGGCAGCTTGATGTCCTCCGAGTAATGTTCAAAAAGTTGTTTTTAAATGAATATTTATCAGTTTGTTTGTCCTCTGAGTAGTGTTCAAAAAGTTGTTTTTAAACGAATGTTTATCAGTTTGTATGCCCTCCGAGTAGTGTTCAAAAAGTTATTTTTAAATGAATGTTTATCAGTTTATATGCCCTCCGAGTAGTGTTCAAAAAGTGGTTTTTAAATGAATGTCTGACAGTTCGTATGTGCGGTAAGTAATGTTCAAAAATTTTTTTACTTGAACTCCTGTCGGGTTATGTACATGTTTTTGCACGTCGCGGGAGACTAAACTAATTGGCTGATATTAATGAATTTGGACATGTAGATTTGATTTGCTAATATCTCGGTACTAATTTTTTAGCGCTTTTAGGTTCTTTTTTATTATAAAATGTAAAAATGTATATTTACGCAAAATTGGATCAAAAAGGTTTTATAATATCTTTGTCACGCAAAACTAAACTGTTCATATAACAAAAAATTGTTATTCGAAAAAATTTTAACTGAGTCAGTTGGTTTTTCTTTCTATTTACTCTCGAACCTTAATATTTTCTCGATAAATCACCCGTGTTATCATCGCCATACTTGCCTAACAATCGACAAACCGATTTTGAGAAACCAGGCGGAATTTCTTTTTTCCTTACCGATTACGTTCAATCAGGATATGTTTTACAGTATAATCGAATGTGAGAAATTTTGTAATGTTTTCACACAATTTATTAATAATATACAGTCGCTGAAATGCATACGTAAAGAAACAAATAAGTTATATTAAACTACTTTTTTGAAAAACATGATGTACAGATTACAACTCAAATACATCCCCAAGGATGTCACTTTTCATCCCTTAATAACTTTTTGCACGGTGGATTAAACGTAACTGTATGTGATTACTTTTATATGCAAATGTTGTGCTCCTTCCAACATCAACTTGCACACGTTCTGTAACTAGTTGTATAAATCACCGAATGTGGAAACATTATTCATTTTAATCGAAACAATTTTTAACTGGAGCGTCTCAACACGTATTAAGGTTGTACGGAATGGCTTTGAGGGATTATTTTGTTCAAGAAGGCCGACTAAGTACAACGCTAATATCATTTCTTTTCGTTCATCCCCCTCCCCTCTTCCTTTACATATTTCCGTCGTTTTTACAGAATGAAGTGTTTTCCCTTCAATTCATTTGTTGTCGGGTGTTCCTTCTTGTCTTCCATAAGAAGAACATAATTACAACACTCTGCTGCCTCGTTGAACGGATTGAAGCAAATTTACAAAAGTATTTTTCTCTATCTCACCAATTTTTGAAATTTTGGTTTCACTATCACATTGAGCGTTAAATATGCATACATTAGCATTTTAAACTTTTAAAATCACTTTGCAAATACGAAAAGAAATCCTGACCGCCGTCAAAATTTCTCATTTACAACGAATTTTGAAATTCGAATTTCACGCACGCACGCACGCGCACACACACAAACAACTCTTCAAAAGTGATGTAGAAGTCAGCAGGATCACTGCTTACTTCAAAGATCCGGGTCTAGGCCTTACTATGATGGCAGCTCCAAATAACTCATTTTCCACTGGAAATTTACACGGGAACATTTATTGTTCAGTGTATTTTTTTTTTGGGTTTAATTGACAGCTTTGCTGTTTTACTTGATCCATAATTTTGAAAGCGCCGTTACTCGATAGCAAATTAAAAGGACTATAAAAAAAATATCTTGACATTTATTTGTTACTAAGTTTTTGATTTATTTTCGGTTTAAACATCCGCTATTTAAAAAGGGCCATTGTATGAAGTTGGTTGTTTTTCTCAGTTATCCCAATCAAAATGGCGGTGTCGCATTTAACGATGATGCAGTTTCGACCAAACACATTGATCGATTGTTTTGGAATTCGGTATGGAGATACCTTCTATAAAGCCCGAACGATGTACGAGGTGTGTTCAGAAAGTAACGAGAATTTTTAAATTTCGCGGGCTTGGAGAGTCCGATTGTCAAACAATTTTTGTATTATGTTGGTGTACATGCCCTTGAAGTATGATAATACTTTCAGCTGTTTTCATTGTTGACTTTGTCTGTGACAGCCACTAAGGTTAGACGTGTTTTTATGAGCTCGGCAATTTTCGTTTGTTACAAGAAATGGATCGAAGAATTTGTATCAAATTTTTCGCATAAAATGGAATAAAGTGTAACAAAGTGTGTGAAATGAAATATTTTGAAGGCGACAACATCAATGTAGAAGAATAAATAAATATTTTGTTCAAAAAATAAAAATTCTCGTTACTTTCTGAACACACCTCGTATGTGTAAGGTTTTTTAACATTCAGTTCCGTTCCAAAATGGCGGACTTTAATTTACAATAACGAGTGTACGCAGTTTTAGCCAAACGCATTAATAAATTGTTTTGAAATTGTGTGCCTTGTATAAAGTCCGAAAGACGTACATGTCTTTTCCCATTCACTTTAGTTTCAATTTGTTGGTGATACTGGCTGAACGGCAAAACCTATCATAATTTTGACAGTTTATGGAGAAAGGTAATAAAATTTCCATTAAAGTTGGTTGAGTGATATTTTTCGTAAATATTACGGTTACAGGTTAAATTGGCGAAAGAAAGTTACGGGCGCTGTCGTGGAGTGCACTGTTATTTTGTTCAAAATAAGTGAGAGCGTTGCGTGACGCTAGAGAGCGTGGTGCCGAGTTGCATTTTCCTCATGTAAAAGTCATAAAGGTGTGCTTAAAGAGTATATTTAAAAAGTTTTTGAGTTCCGGGAGCCTAAAAATGGATATATCCATCCTACAAGTTCGGCTATTTTCACGATCCCTTGCTCCCTGTGTAGCCTACTTCCTGTAAGGGAAGTATTAACTAAAATTTTCTTTTTTCGACAAAAAACAAGTTTATATTTTTATTGCAGCTACTTGAGTAACGTAACGCAAGTATTTTCGTTCAATTTTTCATACCATTTATTTTTATTTCTACTTTGATCTACTTCCAACGTTACTGTATATCGTGTGAGAAAAGTTTTATATAACATTTAATCTTCCTTTGCCTGCCTCCGGGGTTTCAATACGTCTTCAGTGAAGTGCAAAACTCTTTGTTAGTTACATTTTGCACTGTATCAGCGTTTTATTACTTTTGTTGCCGGAGAATGCCTCAAGGTAATATCGCATTCCCCGACGATATGTTGTATCTAGACCCGCTTTGCTTTACGGTCGAAATGGTTGCGTTTCAATTTTTGAAGGCGATTTCTGTTTTTCAATTTTAAAACTCGTGTTTATTTATTATGAAATAAAATATTCAAATCAATACTCATGGTTATAGGGCCTATACAAGGAGTATACAACGTTAGGGTGAGAAAAGGACCTAATGGTCCTAACTTCGCCTCAAGTAAAGGTACTGTCTAATTAAATTTAAATTGGTAAGAATGAGTTGCGTGATTAGTACAGTCGGTGTTAAAATCTCATTCTAAAAAGTGTATCCAGCAGCAAGGAAATTACTAAGAGAAAACATTTGTAAGTGTTTATAAAATAAAGTAATAATGGTTGTACATAATTGTTTTGCTGACGTGATGTAAGTCAATTTCCAAAAAAGTAAAACTAACACAAAAGTTTTGTTTTCTTATACCTTTACAAAAAAAATCTAATCTCACTACTCTAATCAGTGATAAAATCTGCATAAACTACACTGAAAATACGAAAATGGACCCTGACCGCTGTAAAATGTTTCCTTATTTTCAATAAAATTACAAAAAAATATAATGAAATACAAAATATAATGTATGCTAATTTTTTTTATACATTAACTTCGATTATGATAATGGAATCATTTTTTTAAACAAATTAAGATAAAAAGGTATTATTTTTTAGTACTTTGAACAGCCGCCATTTGGAAACTGTTGAAGGATTTTTATTACCAACAAACTTGTCAGAGGTATTACGAAAGTCGATTTTTGGACTAATGTGTAGATTTCTAGTGTGTGTGTGTGTGTGTGTGTGTGTGTGTGTGTGTGTGTGTGTGTGTGTGTGTGTGTGTGTGTGTGTGTGTGTGTGTGTGTGTGTGTGTGTGTGTGTGTGTGTGTGTGTGTGTGTGTGTGTGTGTGTGTGTGTGTGTGTGTGCGCGTGTGTGTGTATATGCACTCACACACACGCGCGCGCGTATATACATTAACCTGATGTTAAAGAGAGGTGTAATGAGAAATCGTAATATTCAAATACAAGTAAATAATTGCAAAACGTTATAACATTGTTTTTGCTTTCTTACCTAGTATATCGCAAAGTCTACAATAACCTCAAACTTCACTTCACATACTTTACAATAACCTGTAACTGTATATTGATATATTAATTGTACCACGTATTTTATGATGTCCATATTAACAATAGATAAATGCACGATGGAAGGAGAAATCACAAATATATTTGTGTAAAAACAGTGTCCAAAACATGTGTTTGGTATTCGAAATGCTTGTCCCGGCTTGTACGACGGGCTGAGATAGGGGATTGTCAGTAAGGGCACATAACTTATAACTTTAATGACTTTTAAGTAAATATTGAATTTGTTCTAAGCAAGTTTAGCAAAAAAAAATGGTATTGGATTGTCTATTCGTGATTAATAAGTTAACTTCGTAAAATATACAAAATATTGTCTGATTTGTGATGCCGCGCATGCGCATCCAAGATGCCGTTTTGCCTATGACAGTTAAAGTGTCTTTTTGTCAGACGTTAAAAACAAACAGTAAAATATAGAAAAAATATTATCTGATTTGTGATGCAATGCAGATCCATTTGCAAAAATTATCCTATGAAGTTAAAGTTCATTTAAATTTTTACAAACAGTAAGTTTTAGCACAAAATCGCTTTGCAATGTCAGAAGCCGGTACGAATATCTTTCTAAACATACCTCTTTTATGCTTTTAAAATATATATATGTGTTGAGAGAGATTATAATATATATATATATATATATATATATATATATATATATATATATATATATATATAAACCAATTAGAACGTTTTAACGTCCTAAATTAAGGTGTTTCTTTCCGTGGGCCAGACTATAGAAGCCTTGAGTCTACAATAAACTACAGTAAAAGATACATTTGAAATGTTATATTGGCGTCATGCACATAATCTTATAGGCTTCACACAATCAGTTTTCGTACTTTGAGATTAATGATATCAAAACGCGATCACATTCAAATACAAAAGGGGTTGGTTTGGGGGGGGGAATGCGCAACAAACTAATCACTGTCACCAACCCGTTAACATTTAATACACTAAACGAGCGGTTATTAAGGGATGAAAAAGCAAGTACTCATTTGTCTTGAGGCATTAAGGGCATTTTCTCAGTACCGCATTACTTAGCTTGTCTCCAAGAGGCAGCGAGATTATCTTCGCCATATATCTGGTAGTGATGGGTTGCTATTTAGCAAATCTGTTATTATTAGCTGCTACAGTAATGGTGACTGCGCCTAAAATAACAGTTATTTATAAAAAATTAACAAGCGGAAAGAAACTGACACTGAACTGTTAACAGTGATAATCTGTTAATAGCTAAACTACTACTGTTAATGGTTGCACATTAGCCGTTATATCGGAAGTAGGTGATATTATTCAAGTTATTTGTGAGTTAAACGCTGATAGTAACTCATTTCATTGCAGAAAGAGCTACTTCGGAATGAGCGCCGATCCTGACCTCTAGATCACTTTTGAGGAGTCGTTAATTTTGTATTATATATATGTTTATACGCATTCCTTCACAGTTGTGAGTCACATTGATAACCGGTGTATATCCGTTCGACACAAACGTTTAAACATTGTTCCGACGTTTCGTTAAAATCGTATCCGTCTCCGTCGAGGTTATTCTCGTTCTTCTATTCTAAGTTCTACTTCAGAATTGGAACAAAAAAACCTCGAATTTGCCAGATCCGATTTTGGCGAAACATCGGAACAATGTTCTTCCAGAAAAGAGATTGTATCTGTTACCGGCAAAGTATGAAAGGCATTGTATAGAATGACGGACGTTTTTAGGCAAGGTATGAAATATGAGAAGTATTACATATTTTCCCTAGGCATTCTATAGAATGGCAAATGCTATTTAGGCAAAGTATGAAAATCGTCCTGATGAGGTTATTTTGAAAAAAATAATGAGAGTGCCATTAAAAAAATATTCAAAATGCGTAAAGAAACATGAAAGTTGTACAAAACATAATTTATGCCTTTCTTATTAAGGAACACAGAATTTGCATGTAAAAAATAAGAAAATAACCTTTTGTTACAACATGGCAGGCTTGAATGACATTTTGAATTAAATTTTTCACGCAAAGACATTTCATATTTTGGCACTTTGTTTTCCTTGGCCACTGGACTGAGAGGAATTTCGTGGTCAGGAATATCTTCAACTCTAAGCAAGTTCTTATGGCATAAAGTGAATTGTGATCTCGCATATAATTGTTTTAAAATTCCTTCAGCAGTTCCAAGTCGATAGAAACTATCCTCTGTCACACTCATTACAGCTGCCAATATATCGCCCCTTGTCGACGTCAGGAATAGAAACGTGCGCAGTAGTTCCCAAAGAAGCAGTGAAAATATTTTTCCGAATTCATTTTCATTTTTTTGTCTTGTATTTTGAGATTGACTTTAGAGTTTATTCTACTTTCGATAGCATTTTCAGTTTTGAAACAAATATTGCACAAAATATCCAGTTCATCACCTTTACTAGCTTGGCCACAGAAGGTATGCATTTTTTGACGACACATTTTGCATGCAAGTGCATCACTCGTTCCTTTAAACATACACAACAGGTATCGGAGATGTATTTTATACTTTGCAGGTTTGCCGGATTTCAAACTTTGCCGGTAACATATGGAACGTAATACACTGTATTTCATTGTAACGATTTATAACATAAAAAGATGTTTCAGAAGCAAAAATAATTTACACAATAGACAAGATCGATCACTGATGATAATTAAATATTTATTCGTTTAATTAAACAAACAAAATTTAAACATTGCACTTCCGGATTGCTTTATACCTATATAATTCATTAGTACTAAATTAAACATTTATGCAATGATTTATATAGCTTTTAATTTATCAGTTACAAACATGTTCAGAATTTATAATCTATTTTATGTGTAACTTGTAGTTTTTTAAACTTTAAAAATTTTGTTTAATTATTTTACAATTATAAAGGGTTCTTTAAATTTTAAAAATTTGCTCAATGATTTTACAATTATGAAGAGTTCTTTAAATTTTAAAAATTTGCTCAATGATTTTACAATTATAAAGGGTTCTTTAAATTTTAAAAATTTGCTCAATGATTTTACAATTATAAAGGGTTCTTTAAATTTTAAAAATTTGCTCAATGATTTTACAATTATAAAGGGTTCTTTAAATTTCAAAAAGTTTGCTCAATGATTTTACAATTATAAAGGGTTCTTTCAATTTTAAAAATTTGCTAAATGATTTTACAATTATAAAGGGTTCTTTCAATTTTAAAAATTTTGCTCAATGATTTTACAATTATAAAGGGTTCTTTCAATTTTAAAAATTATAAAGGGTTCTTTAAATTTTAAAAATTTTGCTCAATGATTTTACAATTATAAAGGGTTCTTTCAATTTTAAAAATTTTGCTCAATGATTTTACAATTATAAAGGGTTCTTTAAATTTTAAAAATTTTGCTCAATGATTTTACAATTATAAAGGGTTCTTTAAATTTCAAAAATTTTGCTCAATGATTTTACAATTATAAAGGGTTCTTTAAATTTTAATAATTTTGCTCAATGATTTTACAATTATAAAGGGTTCTTTAAATTTTAAAAATTTTGCTCAATGATTTTACAATTATAAAGGGTTCTTTAAATTTTAAACATTTGCTCAATGATTTTACAATTATAAAGGGTTTTTTAAATTTCAAAAATTTGCTCAATGATTTTACAATTATGAAGGGTTCTTTAAATTTTTAAAATTTTGCTCAATGATTTTACAATTATAAAGGGTTCTTTAAATTTTAAAAATTTTCTCAATGATTTTATAATTTAAAGGGTTCTTCAAATTTTAAAAATTTGCTCAATGATTTTACAACTATAAAGGGTTCTTTAAATTTTCCTCGCAGTTATTTTACTTGTTATTAATATTGAATTAACACTATTGTCTTTAGTGGTCCCCGCAGGGGGTGCAGACTAGCTGCACCTATTGAGAGGATTTAGACGTCCCTCGCGGTACCCGAGTGTAACACACACTTACACTTGCGACTTTAACACTTTACACTCACACTTACATTTAGGGAGGCGATGTGCTTTTCGCCTTAAAATAACAAAAAAAAGTCTTTAGTGGTTGGGAAGTTGGGGTTGATTTGCGTTGATGCTGTAGTTGATACAGTAGGCTGATGGTGTCCTAGATCCTAATGCTCGATACTATTGAAGTTCTCGATGGTTTATAAAACACACTTCCAGTGGCAACAAATAACAAAAATCAAAATCTTTAGGCTTGGCTAAATTATAATTTGAGGAAGCACGTTATCTCTATGCAAATTTAACTAATTTATTTTTTTTTAGACGACGATTCATAAAAAGAATATTATTTTTGCTCCATTGCTAATTATTATTATTAATTAACTATCGTCAATAACTTCTAAGAAAACTCGAGACTTGGATACTGTATCTACACTACTTGCAATGATTATTTAATTTTAAAAGACGTACTCGGATAACTGCATGGTGCAAAACACCTCGACTCTGGAATCACTCCTTTTTCAATTTTTCATAGACACAATACCATTATAACTTAACCAATAGCAGAAAGCGTGGTCGTTTAAACCCGCGAGTCAGAATGCAGCTTTCAATTTTTTTAAAACTTAGCCGTCACCAGCGGTTGCAAGCATAGCTGTCAGACCTTTAACTTTCTAGACGGTTTTATGGCTTTGTTATGTTTCTAGTATTTATGCCGACAAAAACGCTCTACGTGACTTTAAACACGTACCATTTACATTACGTGATCCTTATTTATGATTTGCGCATGTGCTGTTGGCACCCGTAATATTTAAAATAGTTTTAAAGACTAACTTCTCAGCATAATACTGAAAATTTTACATAGTTGTCTAATCCTAGGTGTGTGTGTGTGTGTGTGTGTGTGTGTGTGTGTGTGTGTGTGTGTGTGTGTGTGTGTGTGTGTGTGTGTGTGTGTGTGTGTGTGTGTGTGTGTGTGCGCGCGCGTGTGTGTGTGTGTGTGTGTGTGTGTGCGCGCGCGCGTGTGTGTGTGTGTGTGTGTGCGCGTGCGCGCGCGCCTATACTGCCATAAAAAAGTATAGGCCTACGTGTTGGCTTCGAGTAAAAGAGGCCAAGGAGACATATAAGTCTTCTGAGGAGTCCGAAACCCTTTACATTATCCCGATCTCAACTCTGTGTGTGTGTGTGTGTGTGTGTGTGTTTAATAAATTTGCCAATATGCCAATTTTTAATGATAAATGCCAATTAGTTTGAATTTTCAAGAGTAGGCTACATAAACTGAAGTCGGTATTTTTTTTTTGTTTAATTTATTTTTAAACCATTCATTTATTTTATTTCAATTGTTCTACACTGGTTCGAGAATTAGATTTTCACATAAACTATGGCTTAAATTAAAGCAGTACCTTATAAGACCCACATGTCTAACCCAAGAAGGGGGCGAAGGGCAATCACCCATCCCCTCCAAAAAAATTTTAAAATAAAAAGTGCAAAAAATCCTATTTTACTGCCATAAAAAAGTATAGGCCTACGTGTAGGCATCGAGTAAAAGAGTCAAGGAGGCACCTAAAGCCTCTGAGGGGTCCGAAACCCTTTACATTATCCCGATCTCAACTCTGTATGTACTTGAAATTTTGTCCGTATGTACATATGTAGGTTTGTGCACTTTGTAATGCTTGTACTGAGGAAGAAAACAGGGTTACACAATTATATATTTTATGTTGGTTCTTTCTTTCCTTCCTGTGTTAACTGCAACAACAGAAAGATCTTTTCCGACTCTAAAATTGAAGAAAAACTAATGTGGGCGAGGGATCAGTGTAAAAGTAAAGCAACAGGAATAACTGCGGCTATACATAAAAAATTACGGGTAGTAATATTGAAAAGATAGTAAAGAAGAAAAAGGATGTTTTCTTTAGTACAACTTCTGTTTAAGAATGTGGCCTTGTAAATAATAAGAAGAATAATTGTAAAATAGGAATATAATTTAAAAATAAACCTAAGTGATTTTTTTTCTAAAATAGAGTAAATTTTTACACTTATTCTCTATCTGTTTTAAGTCTCAAAAAAGCTTAACAGTGCTGTTTTTTAAGGTATTATTTCAAAAATTTTCATCCCTCTTGTAAGGTGAATCATCCAACCAACCGCCTCCACCCACAAAACCGCATTAATCCGTCAGTGGTCTAACCGAGGTTTTTGTGAGTCTATTTGACAAGTTTTAAAATAATTACTTTAAACGCGAAGAGATTTGTGCGGTATTTTTAAAGCATCACTTTAATTAAGAGCGAGCGGGTTGTCACATCACGTGACTACGTGGAAACGTGTTATTGACATATTAAACGGATAAACAAACAGCGAGAGCACGAACAACAGTCGGCGCGGTGCTAAATACACCTTGAGGAATTTAATTAAACACACGAGTTAGCGACGACACCTCAGTGGAAGCTGTCACTGGTCCGGTTATATTAAACCTGTGTTTGCTTCTCCAATGAGTCGCTTCTCCGATTTACGGGGAATGCTGTAAATTTAATTTACTTTTTACAGATCCACTTTGTTCGAGAGTTTTGTTTCGTTAATTTTCTGTTCATTAGCTTGATACTTTGTGCCACTTGCTTCTATACACAAACGTCACTGCGCAGTCAGATTAGAGCGTCAGAGTAATTACTTCGCGGCACGCAACTGTCTCGCTGATGCGATAAAGTTGAATTTTTCAAAAATAAGCATATTTGTGTTTCCTTTAACCTTTTTAAAATCGCCGTCATAATCAGCGTTAAAATCATTTACGAGGGTTGTCCGTAAAATAATATTCATACTTATATACTTAGAGCGTATATACTTAGAGGACATGTGGTTTTTAAATTGCAAATACTCAATAATTTTTCACAATGAAAAATATGTTTATTTGCATTGAAAAGTACATTTTTTGAAAGCTTACACTTTATCTATTTTTCGACATAAACGCCGTTGAGATCGATGCATTTTTGCATACGGTGAACCACCTTTTGTACGCCTGAGTCGAAAAACTCTCCCGCCGCGTCGCGAAGGTAGCTTAAAACGTTTTCTTTCAGCTCCTCTCCGGTACTGAAATGCGTCCCACCTAAGTGTTTCTTCAAATTAGGGAAGAAATGGCAGTCGGTTAGTGCTAATTCCGGGCAGAAGGGCAGATTTGTGACAGTACTACATCCAAATTGGTTGATGAGATCTGTTGTTAAACGGGCGGTGTTCGAACGAGCGTTGTCTTGATGGAAACAAACTCCCTTCGTGAGCATGTCTCTCCTCTTGTTTTGAATCGCGCGGAGAAGGTTCTTTAACGTCTCACAGTAACGATCAGCATTGATTGTTGTTCCGGTATCCATGAATTCGCACAACAATAACTTATTTCAGTCCCAAAACACGTTCGCCATGACTTTGCCGGCAGACAGTGTTTGAACTTCCGCGACTTCGGCGATTCTGGATGTTTCCACTGACGTGATTGTTCTTTCGTTTCCGGTGTCGTATAGTGTACCCAGGTCTCTTCCCCAGTGACTATGGAGTCCAAGAATTTCTCGCCATCGGTTTCTTAGGCCTGAAGGAACTCACGGGCGCATCAATCCGTTCCGTTTGTGGTCTGCTGTAAGCTGTCTTGGGACCCACTTTGCACACAAATTTTTCTATACCCTAAATGGTCTGTCAAAATTTTATCAATGCAAGTCTTTCTGAAATCAGCGATCATCTCGGAGGGCTCCCAAACAATCACCCTTGCTTCTTCCATCATTTCGTCCGAAACAGATGGACGTCCGGAACGCTGTTCGTCATGAAAGTCCGTCTTTGAATTCTCTGCATCATTTACGCACGTGTTGTATGCTCATACATTTTTCTCCATAGACTTCACATAGTTGGATATGAATGTCCATCGGCTCTGTGTTTTTTGCACACAAAAAACGAATCACAGAGCGTAATTCGCACCTGGCGGGAGACAGAAGAAGCAACTCCATTATTAACGGCTACCAAGCCAAGATTGAGCGTCGCAGACCGCTCGCAGAATGAGGATTGGGAGTGGAGGAACCAAGCTGCAAGCCAAGGTCACCGGATCCCGTGTAACAACGTTCGCAGCGACTTTATCGTCTTGGGAACCTTACTTTACGGATAACCCAAGTATTAGCAAAGCTTACAAATAACATTGGAAATAAGACAATAAAATACTGCCGTCAAAAATATATTCATTTCGACTTTTGGAAACGAACATGCTATTGTTTTATGTTTTTAACGCGGACTGCAATGAGGAAATCAGATTTTTTTAAAAGTGTGAATTTTTAAAGATTTGAAATGGCCGCCATTTTATAACTGTTTAACTCATTTTGCTGGTTAACGAACTTGTCCAAGCTATTACCATAAACGATTTTTGTGCCAAGTTGAAGTACCAAATCAGTCAACAATTGCGAACTTGAGCAATAACGATATAACTTGATATAACTCGTAACGATACGTTAATATTAAAGCTAAGTTATCGTATAATAGGAATGTAATGTACTTATTTGAATTTTTGTCACGTAGAAGGCCTTCGTCGGCATGAGCACTGCTGATCAAGTCATAAATTTAACTAGAAAGTTAAATTTAACAGTTTTCTTGCAATCTTTAGGGGCGGTTAACTTTCAGAAAAACTTTAAAAGCTGCTGACTGGTAGTTTTCAACGGCACGTTTGCTGCTATTGGTCATAACAATGGTATTGTGTCACTGAGCAATTGATTCCGAGGAGTTGAAGTCTGTTGCACTATGTAGTCAACCGGGAAAAGTTTACTGCAAGTAGTAACATTTAGACAGATACTGTATTCAAATATCGAGTTTCATTAAAATTGTTTGATACTTAATAATTAATTATTTTGTTCAGAGCTAAAGTGCTTCATGTAATTAGAAATTAACCAAGTTGTTTTTGTGTTTTGTGTTAATTATCGCCACGGGAAGTGTGTTTTTCTTAACCATCGCGAACTTCTGTGACATCGAATATATGGATCTACATCGCCACCAGTCTAATCAACCAACTACAGCATCAACCGCAGATCAATTCCAGTTTCAAACTACAGATAAAAATAAAAGTACAAGGATTAAAGTAATGTAACTACCAGGAAAATTTAAAGAACCCTAATTACCTTATGATTGTAATTGAAGACCCCGAGCATTAAAATCATTGAACGAACATTTATAAATTAAAAAAAAACACAAGTATCATAAAAAATAAATTATAATTTGAACAAGTTTTTTTTTTTTTTTTTTTTTTTGGTGTTTAACGTCCGACTATTGTGCACACTTGGGCTAATGCAGACGATGGGATGATTTATAGCGTATGAAAATGCCAAGCCCTGGCCGAGAATCGAACCCAGTCCTCGGGGTGAAAGCCTAGTACGCTATCCACTAGGCCACCGAGGCGGCTATTGAACAAGTCGGAAATTAAAAGTTATATTTACATAGGTAGTAGTAGATATTGGTATTAATAAATTGCAGAGATATCAGCAGTCCTAAAGTGTACTGTATTTAAAGTAATGTTTTGCTTTTCGTGTTCAGTTAAGTGAACAAAATTTTAGTTATTATTTAGGCTAATAATTTTATTTATCGAGTAAATTATTTATTGCTTATGACATATTTCATGTTATAATAAATACGTATGTATAAACGAAACCTGAAAAAGTGATCTATGATATTGATCTGAAATTGATGATCTATGATGAAAAAGTTCCCGGGTCTGACTGTTCCAGTAGCTCATTTCTTCAGTGGACATTCCCTAATGAGTTAGACAAATGTCTTCGTATTCTCTTTACCAGTGACATACGTCCTCCAAAGCAATGCGGTGGACTCTGTGTTACTCTGCAGCTTAAAAACGATTAGGGATTGTGGTAACGAGAAATAACTTTATTAACCGAATTCGAACCTTTATACAAGGTCTGACGAAGTGCACAAAAATTCTACGGACTGAACTGCAAAGTGTGCTCGCAGAAGCCATCCAGTAATGCAGGTTTGAAATGTGGCAGTCCTTATTTGTAACGTCTAAAACATAATTTGAGAAAAATTGAACTTTTTTCTGAAAAATAAACTTGTCTCAGCTACGACTTTAGTCGATTTTTTTCTGAACGTCTCTACTTTAAGCCAGTTAGACTAATTAGAACGAGGTATCTGCGTTAACAGTAAGGGCTAACTGCAACGGGAGTAACCGCGGCTAGAACTAATAACCTTACGGTGCGCAGTTCAGAGACGTAGCAGACTGACCGGTGCTTTAGCCACATCGACCACCGAGTCCCCAAAAATCGATTTCTTTGCAAAGTGTAAATACAACCCTTTCAAATCACACTGAAATACGAAAATGAATTGATAATAAGAAATCGCAGTCAGACTTTATTTAGTATTTTTTTAACAAAATACGAAAACTTAAAACACTAATTTATGCAGATTTGTATACTTACTTGTGGTAAAAGATAAATTTTGTGAAAAGATAAAAGTTGTGAATCTTTTATGATTTGAAATAATCTCAATTTCGAGTATGTTGAATGGATTTCGCAGGGTAGCGAACTTGTCTAAGCTATTAGAAAAATTAGTTTGTTTTATTAAGTTTGAGTCAAATGGAACAAAAATTGCGAAGGTGTGTGTGTTTATAAAGATCCTTCAAAACGTGTCCTTGAGGTCAGTATCCAATAGTCCGAAGAAAATTCACTTATATTGTTACATCTGTCAATAATATTACAGGTGTTATTTGATCAGACACGACCGGTTAGTCCATCGACTAAAGGCACCTTATTTTCGTAGGATCGAGACGCAGTTACTGCTGTAAACTTTACTCGTTCCTCTTTAAAGTACTGGAACGTTAAGCTAAAAAAATTGATTATACAAATGCAATATATCTCCGTAGCGAAACATGGGTGCTGCACAGATTGTGAACGTATTACAAAGTTTATGGAAAAACAGCTGTGTACACGGGATAAGAGAAACTGGGGCAACGAAACAGACTGCGGGAATCACGTTCCGTTCGGTGCAGAAATGATGAAATGCTGACAAACTGCAAAACGAAACTAACAATGTATCAGGGTGCATTGCCGCGAGCAAGACATACTGTATTGCGTATCTCATCCGCTGTTGCAGAGATTACAGTTTGTGTAATAACTTTTCTCACATGAAATACTTATTGGAAAAGGAGATCAGCTTGAGATTAACACTGGCAGCGGGATAAGAAGGAACGGAAATTCTGAACTTAGTTTTAGTTTAGGGTAGGCAGCGGATCGACGGATTAATTGGTGATTGTAGAAGCGGGAGAATAACGGAATAACAGTTGTTACTAATATTATATATATCCAGTGAGCAATGTATTTTAACCCGTGATTATAAAAGAATTTATAGATTAAATTATAGATCTTATCTATTGAAGACATTAGTCGGTACATGGTGAAACTCCACAATATCCAGGACAATTATAACAATAATATAGTTTCATGAAATTTTTTTGAAGTGATTACTTCTTATCGCGGGCTATGGGTGTATGTTTTGCACGTGGAAAAAATTCAGTTTACCGTCACGGAACGCTCTACCGTCATGGAAAGCTCTAATTTTTTAAGTGATTACTTCTTATCGCGGGCTATGGATGTATGTTTTGCACGTGGAAAAAATTCAGTTTACCGTCACGGAACGCTCTACCGTCATGGAAAGCTCTAATTTTTGAAGTGATTACTTCTTATCGCGGGCTATGGGTGTATGTTTTGCACGTGGAAAAATTCAGTTTACCGTCACGGAACGCTCTACCGTCACGGAAAGTTATAATTTTTGAAGTGATTACTTCTTATCGCGGGCTATGGGTGTATGTTTTGCACGTGGAAAAAATTCAGTTTACCGTCACGGAACGCTCTACCGTCACGGAAAGCTCTAATTTTTGAAGTGAATACTTCTTATGGCGGGATATGGATGTATGTTTTGCACGTGGAAAAAATTCAGTTTACCGTCACGGAACGCTCTACCGTCACGGAAAGCTCTAATTTTTGAAGTGAATACTTCTTATGGCGGGGTATGGATGTATGTTTTGCACGGGAAAAAAATTCAGTTTACCGTCACGGAACGCTCTACCGTCACGGAAAGCTCTAATTTTTGAAGTGATTACTTCTTATGGCGGGCTATGGGTGTATGTTTTGCACGTGGAAAAAATTCAGTTTACCGTCACGGAACGCTCTACCGTCACGGAAAGCTCTAATTTTTGAAGTGAATACTTCTTATGGCGGGGTATGGATGTATGTTTTGCACGGGAAAAAAATTCAGTTTGCCGTCACGCAACACGCATCACGCCCTTATGTATATAGCATATACTTATATACTACTTCTTATGGCGGGGTATGGATGTATGTTTGCACGGGAAAAATTCAGTTTGCCGTCACGCATCACGCTCTTATATATATATATATATTTGTTTTAAATGTATTTTTGAAGTGAAAACTTGTATGTTCGCGCCATTATATTACTTACCCAGTCCAACTTAATTATTTAGTTTTGTGTCAAGTGTTCGTTAACTGTGTAACAGTGACGTTTTATACGTTTATTATATATTGGTAGGTGTGAATAATAAATATTTAAATTATTTAAACGCCATTATACTACTTACCCAGTCAGACTTTATTTAGTATTTAGTTTTATGACAAGTGTTAACTGTGTAAAAATATTTAATTCCAAACAATCTTATAATTCCAAACAACCTGCCTTTCCAAATTAAAATATTGCAGTTTCCATTGAAGTTGGCATTTACAATGACAATTAAAAGTCACAGGGTCAGATATTAAGAGTAGCAGGAATATATTTGGGACTCCGTGCTTCTCCCATGGTCAGTTATAGCCTATTCTAGTGTCCAGTAGCAAAAATCTATGTCTTGGCAAAAAACCATAAAATCATATAATATTGTATTTAGAAATATATTAAACTGAAATGAACGTACTCATGATTTTTGAAAATCGACTATATATTTTATTTTGTGGTGTAGAATATATAGTCATAACCCGTGATAAGAAGTAGTCACTTCTTTTTTTTCATTAGTGCAACATAGCCACTGCCACCTTTTTAATTAGGATTACTGCACCTATAGCCACCGGACCACATATTTTAGTAATTAGAATTACGACCTATTCTTCCATTCAGTGGTTTCATCGTACATATTTTAATCGTAATTGTACTCGCGGTTTCGAAACTGTATTTAATTTCATCTTCATTTTGTGATACAACAGAGGGATTTAAATTTTCTGTCGAGGCCTGAAGATGAAACGATAGAGTTTCAAAACCACGGTGAGCACAATTACACGATTAAAGAATATGTATAATGAAATTTGGTTTTGTTTAAACGACACGCTGTCATGTATTTCCGAACTGGAAATTTGTATGGTCGCGGTTGACAAAATACGGGTATAAACATTTGCTTTCGCGTCACGCTTGAATCCGTAATGCATACCTCACAGCATATATTGTTCTTGTATATAACTAGACTGGAAGTGACTACTTCTAAACAGCTGATTTCGCACAATAGCTTCAATATAATTTCTATTGAGGTTATGTTTATTGTTCTTATTAATTTTAAGAATGTGTATTTTCTAAATTTGTGTAGTTAAATAACCAATTTTTGAATCCATAATCACAAAACTTATTATTATACGTAGACAGCATAACTGTCAAAAGTAGGGTTATAAACTGATTAATTATTATAGTCCCTTATATAGCCTAATATATTCAAATTCGTAGTCTGTGACAGTTTCAGTTAATTTTTCAGTTGTGTACCTACACACACGCAAAATTTAATACGAAAATAATTTTCAAGAGTTGTCCTTTCCTGCAGACATCTACATTTCTATAAAAATAATTAAATCATAATAGTGAAGAAATATAGTCAGTCATACTAAGTTTTTTTTATTTACTGATGTATGTTTTGCCGTGAGGCATCTTCAGATAGAATAAAGCTAAATATTATAAAGTTTACTTATATACCAATACAGTTATACCATTTTTAGGCAATATTAGTTATACAGTTAGAAATTTAATCTTAGATAGAACTAATTTAAGCCAGTTTTTTACTGTACATCGAACTTAGGTAAACACATTGTCAACAATAAGGTTAAAATAGATATCTGCTAAGCAGTGGTGTATGTAAAGTTGTCTGTGAAGTGTGACTTTGTGAATACGTAGGTCAGTCTGGAAGAACGTAAAAACTCGTGTTAAAGAATATTTCAGTTGTTGGAAGGATAGAAAAAATGACAAATTTTGTGAATAATTTCATCTGGTCATTCTTTTAATTTGAACAATATCAGTGTAACCCATAAAAACCGAAATGGTATAGTTGTCTTGTTGTTTCGTAGTTTTCCCAGCCTCTAAACATTGTCAGACTACCTTTCTTTATCTTCTCCCGTCGAGTTTTAACATCAGGTGTGTTATGATCAGCTGTGCATAAGTGTACTTTATAATTTATAGCTTTACTACGTCTGAAGATGCCTTAGGGCGAAATATTTGTAACTAAAGAAAAGAATTTTGTGAGAATATATGTGTTCTAATTTTCTTTTAATACTTTATAGCCGTTGCTGTAAGAATAACTGCAGCATTCATATGTCTTGTTTTCAAAAAGTGGAACAATTTTATATTTTTTTAAGTCATGTTTTTTCAAAAATCTTATTTCACAATCGTAATCTGAGTTGACATTTTTTTAATTAGCAAAATTACTTTAAAAATACAAAACTAAACTCTTTTAGCCGTTAGATTTTTGATGGATGATAATTTATGCAGATTTTAACGCTGATTTTGATAGTGTTACGAAAATCAGATTTTCAAAATGCGTAAGATTTCTTTTAGATTTTGAATTTTTCAACCACTTTTAAACTTGCCCAAGTTATTACAAAATCGATTTATGTGTCAAGACCGAATTAATTCGATCTGAAATAGCGAACACTGTAATGTAATCGTAAACTCACTCGGGTGAAGGCAGCTGGAGAAAGCAGCTGATCCCACCGTACCTCTAGCTCATTAGTCTCACTCGTCTGCTCATCCCTCACTACTCTACATAACTTGGGTATCTCTGCAGTGTAAAGCGACTCCGAGTTCCGATGGAATGATTTTTTTTTGGTGTTTAACGTCCGACTATTACAGTATTTTTTGAATGAGATTTTAATCGATGTGGCGTGATGTAAGCAGTGTTTTAAGCCCTTACGTACCACGATATGTTTATTAGTCCTCGAGATGTGCAGAAATTTGTAAGCAACAATGTATGTATTAGTGTTTTGTCACCTAACTCATTACAGTTTTTATAGAATTTTTATAATATCTTATTTGAGGTGGCTCATTGTAAGCTATGTTTCCAATTTTCATACATAAATATTTATTCTCGTATATATATATATATATATATATATATATATATATATATATATATTATATATAATATATATAATTAAAAAAAAATTTATTGTTATTATTATTTTTTTTTCGTGTTTAACGTCCGACTATTATGCACACTTGGGCTAATGCAGACGATGGGATGATTTATAGCGTATGAAAATGCCAAGCCCTGGCCGGGAATCGAACCCGGGTCCTCGGGGTGAAAGCCCAGTACGCTATCAACTAGACCACCGAGGCGGCTATGATGGAATGAAAGACACCAGCCTAACGGAGTGTCAAACGGAGCCCTGGGATACCTGCCGACCCCCAGTGTACGCTTACGTGTGGGCTCTGAATGGGCTGACTTCCTTTCTGTAGGTACTCGTGAGAACAACATGATTAAAAATGTAAAATATAATGTGCAGGATCTCACCGCACAAGAAAAATCTATACGGAGTTTTACCCATCATTATGTTAAAGAAAAAAATCAATTGAAGGAATAGCAGGAAAAGCATCTGCAAACACCTCCATAACAAACTGGGAAGTCAATAATAATAAGTGCGGGAGTTACTCATCTTGAATCCTCTCCGAATTCTAGAATTATGAAGAGAATAGAGCTGAAGAACTGAACATCTCAGGAATATAAAAGTGGTACAATGTATCTGCAAAGGTTGCAGTGCATTAATATTTCATTCATAAATAAACTCACATTTATATACAGTAATCAGCAATCTGGGTGTTCCCATGATGACTGCTCGAATGGCTCATTTTACAATAGGAATTAGCTAATAGATATTGCACAAACTAACACAATCAAGTACAATTTTAAGGGCCTTAAACAGAACGCTTCATCACAAAAATAAAACGTATGTAAATACTTACCGGAAAAGAATTCGGTAGCTATGAATACTGGAACACGTGACTAATTTCTTATAATCGGTTTATTGGGTTTGGCTAAACATTATTTTAATGAAGGCTCATTGTCCAAGTCAGTGCACTAAATTAAAAATTAAAAACAGTAACTGTCTAGACGTCATTAAAAAAAGAAAAAAAAACCATTGACGTTGTTAGTTTATTTTGTTTTAAACAAACTGTCATCAGTCGATTTTTAAAAAAAGTGAATCGAAAATTTGAAAATGTCGGTTTTTGTCGATTAAAAGAATTTTTTGCAATAGTAAAAGTTTCAAAAAATATGATTTTCAAAAGCATTTTGTTAAAATATGATCCTGTAAACGACATTTCTTGTAAAATTAAAACCCGGAAACCCAGATATACATCGCAATCAGTGAATTAGTACGCATCTTTCAAACACTTCCTGTTACAAAACCGTGTTTGAAATTAACGTTTTTGCCGTTTTTGTATTATCATATCTAAAATTAAAAAGTATTATTGGAAGGATCGTCGTAACAAAAGACTTACGTTAACCAATCATCACCGCCACCTAAATACAATAAACGAGATGTTATTAAGGGAAGAAAAAACTGTAATTTGTCTTGAGGGTGTAGAAGACATTATCTGAACAGCTCATTACTCAACTTGTCTGCAAGGTTATTTGCTGTAGGCCTACCTGTATGTTTGGTTTAATCTGATCAATACATATTTTGTGTGTCGCCTTAACTGGAGTTGAACAAGAATACTGTATTAGGTTATTTCCAATAATGGTAAGACCTGCACCCGAGACCTTGACACGAGCGTCCATCATAACTTCTGGACTCCTTTTTTTAGAGGTCCAACCCTGTTCATAGCTTCCATTTACTTACTATTGTAATTATATATCGAGATATATTTAACGATGCAATAAATGTGTTCAAATTGCAAACGAAATATTTACAAACAAAAAATGAAAGCATCGTAATATTTTTATTTTTAACAGTCAAGACACAGTTTTTAAATTAGCATCTTTATTGTTTCATTATGAAACCTTAAAAATACATTCATAATTTAAGATATTATGACTGGGAATAAAAGCGAAATGTTATTCAAAAATAGAAAACAGTGAACAAATAGTTATATAAGAGCAATTAAACAATAATTGTACAATTATACAATAATTTGCTACCTGGAGATATGTAAGCATTGTCACTAAACAAGAAAACATTACGAGTAAGGGTAAAAAAACGGTTGCTAACTAGAACCGATAATTATGGTTCTGGAATACAAAATATGTAAAAACTTGAACAGTAATCTCGTTTAAATATTGCTTAGTTTGTAAGTAGTTTTGAGACACCATTTTGTGTATATGGATTTGTTTCGCTCTGCAGTAACATGTAAAAATCATTGTAAAAATATTGGTTTAATAAATAAATAAATAATATACTTCCTGAAAAAAGTAAAACGCATAAAAAGAAAAAAAATTACGTGATTACATTGCATTAGGTCTTGCATAGTTCTCCAAATAAAAATGCTTCAAGCGACAGTATTTCGGTTATACGAGGTGTGTTCAGAAAGTAACGAGAATTTTTAAATTTCGCAGGCTTGGAGAGTCCGATTGTCAAACATTTTTTTAATTATGTTTGTATACATGCCCATGAAGTATCATAAAACTTTCAGCTGTTTTCATTGTTGACTTTGTCTGTGACAGCCACTAAGGTTACACCTGTTTTTATGAGCTCGGCGATTTTCGTTTGTTAAAAGAAATGGATCAAAGAATTTGTATCAAATTTTGCGTAAAAAATGGAATAAAGTGTAACAAAGTGTGTGAAATGTTAACAAATGGCTATGATGAGTCTGCTATGAATAAAGCAAGAGTTTACGAGTGGTATAAGCGTTTCAAAAAAGGCCGTGAAGACGTTGAAGATGACGAACGCCCTGGACGCAACAGCACGTCAACAACCGATGAAAACGTGGAAAAAGTGAATGAAATGGTTATGAACAATCGCCGAATCACAATTAGAGAGGTCGCTGATAATATTGGCATATCAATTGGATCATGTCATGACATTTTTTCCAGTGTTTTGTGTACAAAACGCGTGGCAGCAAAATTTCTTCCAAAATTGTTGAATTTTGAAGAAAAACAGCGGCGAATGGAAGTTGCTCAGGAGTCACTAAATGAAGTCAACGACGATGCAGAATTACTGAAAATGGGTTTACGGATATTATGTCGAAACTAAGGCTCAATCATCCCATTGGAGGCATTCTGGCTCGTCAAGACCGAAAAAGGCTCGACAAGTGCGGTCGAACGTGAAGGTTATGCTCACTGTGTTCTTCGATATTAATGGCATAGTGCATCATGAATTCCTGCCACCAGGTGAAACGGTCAATAAGGAGTACTATCTACTAGTTCAACGCCGTTTGCGTGAAGCAATCCGAAAAAACGCCCGGATCTGTGGAAAAACAATTTATGGCTTTTGCACCACGATAATGCACCAGCTCACACTTCATTGCTTGTTCGTGAATTTTTGGCCAAAAACAGTACTGTATCGATGCCCCAGCCTCCATATCCGCCAGACATGGCTCCGTGTGACGTTTTCCTATTTCCAAAAATAAAGAGAACCTTAAAGGGCCGTCGTTTTACAGCCCTAGATGACATTAAAAGCGCATCGCTGAAAGAACTAAATATCGAGTTTGAGAAGTGTTTCGAGGATTGGAAGAAGCGCTGGCACAAGTGCATAGTCTCCAATGGGGACTATTTTGAAGGCGACAACATCAATGTAGAAGAATAAATAAATATTTTGTTCAAAAAATAAAAATTCTCGTTACTTTCTGAACACACCTCGTATAGGTTTCGTCAGGTGAAATTATTATAATCGGCTGTAACATAAACACAACAGCTGATGTAGTGATAGACAAATTTATATGGAAGGTGTATATAAAAAGAAAGCTGTTTATCGTGTTCATAAAAGAACCTTTTAGTTCGTTACAGTATTTTTTGAATGAGATTTTAATCGATGTGGCGTGATGTAAGCAGTGTTTTAAGCCCTTACGTACCACGATATGTTTATTAGTCCTCGAGATGTGCAGAAATTTGTAAGCAACAATGATAGCTTTTATATGTATGTATTAGTGTTTTGTCCCCTAACTCATTACAGTTTTTATAGAATTTTTTTAATATCTTATTTGAGGTGGCTCATTGTAAGCTATGTTTCCAATTTTCATACATAACTATTTATTCTCGTATATATATATATATATATATATATATATATATATATATATATATATATAATTTAAAAAAATTATTGTTATTATTATTTTTTTCGTGTTTAACGTCCGACTATTATGCACACTTGGGCTAATGCAGACGATGGGATGATTTATAGCGTATGAAAATGCTAAGCCCTGGCCGGGAATCGAACCCAGGTCCTCGGGGTGAAAGCCCAGTACGCTATTAACTAGGCCACCGAGGCGGCTTATATATATATATATATATATATATATATATATATATATATATATGTGTGTGTGTGGATGTGGGAAGAGTGAGAGAGTGTGTGTGAAATGGATGAGAGAGAGAGAGAGAGAGAGAGAGAGAGAGAGAGAGAGAGAGAGAGAGAGAGAGAGAGAGAGAGAGAGAGAGAGAGAGGCACGTTTTCGGATCAGTCTGATTTGATTCAAACATGGCAAAAAAAATTAATTTCGGTAATACCTTGGGCTAATTACCGAGTGAAATTCGTTGATCCTCTTATAAATGCGTATTCATTTGAAATGTTTAAAATCTTAAACGTACCTTCAGATTTGCTTTGAACAAGCTGCCATTTATATATTTGCCGCCCACGAAATTTGATTGGCTTCATTTGAGGATGGGAACAAAAGATAAGCAGTCGTCTAATCACCTGTTATCGTTTAATATACCGAGGGTGGTGTCATCTGAGGGATGAAAAAGCAAGTTCTCATTTGTCTTGAGGCATTAAGGGCGGCAACTCAACGCAGAATTATTCATCTTGCCGAGCCGAGGGTTTGGGTTTTATTGTCACATTTGAAGTGAATAATCGACAGTCGGTTACGAATTGAAGGAATTTAACGATACGGGATTGTGTTTTTAGGGTTACAAAAAATGCAATCAGTAAGACAGAACTGGTAGAAGTGTCTTTTTTAAAAGACACCCGAAGTTAGAAATTGCGTAGAGTAGTCGTTTATGTCAGCATTCATGCAGTGTGAATAATCTTCAGTAAAAGACGACAGACAGTAAGTTGTTAAAAGAACTCGTATTGTTAAGATTTGGTAATAAAGCTTAATTTTGAGACAGCTTAATTAATCACAAAACGCATCTCTCTCGCTAACGTGATTCTCCAAAAGGGAAAAGTTACAATGTTTTTTTTCGCTTTTTAAAGATCAGATTTTATCAACATAGTCAGCGTTAAAGTTTGCATAAATTAGAATTTTAAATTACTGAAGTATATCAAAAATACGAGATGAATCAACCCTTATCGCCGTCACGTAATTGAATCCCAAAATTCTAATTCTTATTTACGAAATTCTTGACGATGTCTTACGATGTTAGAATCCAGTTCTCGAAAAAAATATAAAATATAGAAAAAGTTATTATTGTTAAAATTTTTCAATTACCGATATTTTGAGACTGTCGAGCGGATTTCGCTAGGTGACGAATTCGCCTAAGCCATTTCAAAACCGGTTTTTTGGCCAAGTTGCAATCAAATCGAACGGACCAAGTAAACACGCACGCACGCGTGCGCGCGAACACACACAAACACATACACAAACAAACACACACACACACATATTCAAACACACACAAACACATACACAAACAAACACACACTCACACATATTCAAACACACACAAACACATACACAAACAAACACACACACACATATTCAAACACACACAAACACCACACACACACACACACACACACACACACACACACACACACACACACACACACATATTCAAACACACACACACACACACACACACACACACACACACACACACACACACACACACACACACACACACACACACACACACACACACACACACACACACACACACACACACACACACACACACACACACACACACACACACACACACACACACACACACACACACACACACACACACACACACACACACACACACACACACACACACACACACACACACACACACACACACACACACACACACACACAC
>CM040184.1:65695453-65715453 GCA_022606455.1 Callitettix versicolor
ATATGCTTGTGCTGTTTACAAAAAGAAGGAAAAAAAAGGAAGAGACAGAAATAGAGAAACGAAATTCGTTCGCTCGTTCGTTCCATATTTCCGTTCATTCTTTCGTTCTGCAGACATTTTTTCTCGCCAAAGATAACATTCAATGAATAATTTTTAATTTAAATTATTCAAATACAAATACGTTTATTTTGAAGATGAACTTGTTGTTGAAGATTAAATAATATGTAAATATTTCACGGTCGCCTAAATATTACGATTGGCAAAGTTGTTAAGTTGATAGACGTAATTGTTTCTGAATTTATTCAGTCTTATGGGGGGGGGAGTACTTTCGCTGCAGGAATAAAAAACTCGATGAAATATAAAAAACATGACTTAATATTGTATTTGCTGTTTTCGCGGGGTTTGTGTCCATTGAAGTGAGACCAGCAGGAAGGCACAAAGGCACTTTGTGATGGCGGTTAATTTTCCGGTGCAGTGGATCCTGTATTATTAGCGGCGTGTCTTGCAGGAACTGTCTCCTTTATTGTACGTATAAAATAACCAAATTTCTTAATGACAAAGTATTTACATGAAGAATGTTTTAATTGTTTCGCTAAAATCATTTTCCCACTCCTCAGGCGTTCAAATCTGAAAAAATTTATTTATCTTTTATTAAAATCACTACTTTATACAGTTTGGCTGACGTGATGGAAGCGAATTTAGAAAATTGTGTTTTTCTATGACTATAATTTGACATGCTAATTTAATAATTGTAATAAGCAATAAAAATTGCATAAATAAAAATTTTAAATATGAAAATGACATTGAGGTAAAAAAATGAACCCTTAATTTATTTTCGTATTTCAATATTGAGTTTAAAAATTTTAAATGCTGATTTAAGACGCTGACATTAGATTTCCGATAAAGTGGTAAATGTGAGTGTTACGATTTTCTTAAGCTTTGAAACGGCCACCATTTTGAAACTGTTAAACTGATATAGTTGGTCAACGAGCTTATAGAAATTACTGTATTACAAAAAATGACTTTACTTTTCTGTTGATTCAATTTGGACAAAAGTTTTGAACGTGTGAGTTCTCAAACACGCGCCCGCGCGCGCACACACACACACACACACACACACACACACATATTTGTGCAATTTTGATTGAAACTTGAAGGAAAATTGATTTTGGCAATATTTCTGCAAAAGTACAAATCTTAAAGAAGTTGTAGCTTTTTTGAAACTCTTTGAATATCATTTGAAGCCGTCAGAAGCGTTAAAATCCGTTTAACTTTTTTTCTTTATCAATTTAAAGTATTATTGAAAACACAGAAATGGAGCTGAACGCTCTCACAATACAATTTTCTATTTTCATTGTAACTGGAAAATTTGAAATGTTAATTAATGTCGAATTTCAAAAAAAAGAAAGTAAATAAATAGTTTTGGGGAATTTGCTTCGATGATGTCAGTGAGTGGCTCTATTTTCCATTGGGAAATGAGCTATTGGAGCGGCCATCATGTTAAAACCCAACCTTAGGACTTTGAAATTAGCCTGATCGTGACCTACATGGCATCATTTTTGATTTAAGGACTATTTTATAATACCAAATTGAGTGATATATACTATCGAACCACGCTGTTCGCGCTTTATAGATCGTAAAATAGAGGAACATCCTTGAAAATCGATGTTGGTAAAAGTTTCAGTTCATTAACCTGAAACAAATTTCAAACAGTTTCAAAATGGCGGCCATCACAATTCTTTTAAACATTCTTAATTTTTTTCTCAAATATTTTTGAAAATCAGTTTTCTCCATGGTAGTCAGCTTTGAAAACTGTATAAAGATGCATTTTGAAGTTTCAAAATCCATTAAAATTTAACAATTTTAATTTGACGGCGTTCTGGGTTTATTTTCGTATTTTCAATACAAACTGAAGGTTTAAAATGCTTATATTAGCACGTTTTAAAACGACCATTGTTATGATGTTGAAATCAGAGGTTCACCATAAAAAATGGGTAAGATAAACACAATGTTTTTTTTTGAAATCATGACGTCTTCGAGACAGTTGCGCGCTGCCACGTAACTGAAGCAAACAGTCATGCAAGTACTGTATACTTTACTTGATTTCTTTCCAATGTATTGAACCGTATGACGTACAACAGTTGGCATTGCATTTATCCAAGCGGAAGCAATAGATTTCTGTATAAAATGTTTTCATCCTGAAACTTTTATTGTAAACATGTTCGTACTTATTTCTGACTGTAGTAAAATATATTTCCTTGTTCGGTTAAAAAATAAACATGGCACAAACACACCTACAGGGGAAGCTATCTGCTTGAATTTCCAGTTATATATATATATATATATATATATATATATATATATATATATATATATATATATATATATATATATATACGCAGGAATAGACTCAACAGATTTTGAAGATAGACACGCATACAGGAGAAAGATGCTCGGTTGGAAGGTCCCAGAGAATGAAATCCCAAAGAGAGCAGGGGTAAAATGGACGGAGGAGCGGAAGAGGATCCATGGGGACAGGATGAGGGAGGTGTGGAAGATTAGAAGGTACAAGACATGAGTCGGAGTGCTTTACGTGATCCAACAAGGTCTATGCGCAGATAATAATAATAATATATATATGTATATCAAATGTTATATATATATATATATATATCAAAATTTCTTCATTGGTTACAGGAAATTCAAGAAGATAGCTTCCCCTGTAGGTGTGTATGTGCCACCTATATATATATATATATATATATATATATATATATATATATATGTATGTGTGTGTGTGTGTGTGTGTGTGTGTGTGTGTGTGTGTGTGTGTGTGTGTGTGTGTGTGTGTGTGTGTGTGTGTGTGTGTGTGTGTGTGTGTGTGTAGTGTGTTTATTGTGTGTGTGTGTGTGTCACTTAGCAAACCTTTTTATTTTGTAGTCATTTTAATTCTGTCAAAAGTTTTACCCACCTAAATAAATAAATGACATCATCGTTCCACAAAATTTTACTTTAAATAATAAAATTTTAAATAAAATCTAAAATTGAAAGAACTTTTAACGCCGATTGCGATATACTAAATCATATTTTCAACAAATCTACGAAAATGATTGCATATCGATTTTTCCGATTTTAACGAAACTGGTTCTCTTTTTGGTAAAAAAATCACGTTTAGTCGTTGAGTTGTACAACAACTGAAGTATGTGGTAATTTTCGCAGTGCCTGGGGTTGTACAAATCCCTTCCTCTAGAATAATTTGGTAATTTTTATATTCATTTACATTTTTTTCATTATTCACAACTTTATGTTTCAGATGCGGTTTTCTGTCAAGGTATCACAATAAAGGTAAAAATGCTCGATACATTTAAGTTTGCTTTAAATAAATTAGTTTATTATGTTTTCACTTATAAGAAGTAGATTAGAAGTTCTGCGAAATTTTGATAGATATCAAATTTTGTTGATATAGTTTAAATCAACAAAATCCAAATAATGGTGGCAAATATTTGCGTCGTAAAACGTGATGGAAGCGTTTATTATTTATTTGTTTGTTGTTTAGTTTTGGCCAGACGCATTGACCGATAGTTTTGAAATTGGTATAAAAGTGGTAGAAGGACCTTGGAAAAAGCATACAATTTCCATTCTACGCAAAACCTGACTATTCACACAACACTGCCGTTGCACTGTTCCTCAGCACCGCCTGGCTGAAACTTCTCCCTGGAGCACCAGTTGGCCACCAAACTGCCCCTCGTACTTATTCCCCAAGCTTATACGCAAACTGCTGTCCTATATGCCTCATTATTTTTAACATCAGGCAGTATGTTAGTAGTTTAATCATTTTTCTGATTCTTTGTTTCTTTGGTTGCGCCCCGAGGACCCGGGTTCGATTCCCAGCCAGGGCTTGGCATTTTCATACGCTATAAATCATCCCATCGTCTGCATTAGCCCAAGTGTGCACAATAGTAGGACGATAAACACCAAAAAAAGTGTACCCTTTGCAATCTTTTAAATGAACAAAATTTTGATTCCTACATTTGTCCAAGTAAGATTTTTCGTAAATATTACTGTTACTGGTTGAATTGTCGAAAAAAATTGCTAGCTCTTTAGAGAGCTGCCGTGGACCTGTGGCCACCAAATGCAGTGTCGAGCGGACTACGCACTCAAACAAAACCGATTATTTTTTATGTATGTACGGCCATGTATGAAACGTCTACAAGATGAAAAAACCTGAATAACGGGCACGGTGCGATTTTTAATCATTCCTCTCTGGAACACCCTCTCTATTCTCCTGATCTTGTATCATCGGATTTTTACCTGTTTCCACGACTGAAAATGACAATGAAAACGTCGTTTTTCTGATTCGCAAGAGGCGATGGAAAATGCGACGAAGCGGACCCTCTCTATTCTCCTGATCTTGTATCATCGGATTTTTATCTGTTTCCACGACTGAAAATGACAATGAAAACGTCGTTTTGCTGATTCGCAAGAGGCGATGGAAAATGAGACGAAGCGGACCCTCTCTATTCTCCTGATCTTGTATCATCGGATTTTTACCTGTTTCCACGACTGAAAATGACAATGAAAACGTCGTTTTGCTGATTCGCAAGAGACGATGGAAAATGCGACGAAGCGGACCCTCTCTATTCTCCTGATCTTGTATCATCGGATTTTTACCTGTTTCCACGACTGAAAATGACAATGAAAACGTCGTTTTGCTGATTCGCAAGAGGCGATGGAAAATGCGACGAAGCGGACCTTCTCTATTCTCCTGATCTTGTATCATCGGATTTTTACCTGTTTCCACGACTGAAAATGACAATGAAAACGTCGTTTTGCTGATTCGCAAGAGGCGATGGAAAATGCGACGAAGCGGACCCTCTCTATTCTCCTGATCTTGTATCATCGGATTTTTACCTGTTTCCACGACTGAAAATGACAATGAAAACATCGTTTTGCTGATTCGCAAGAGGCGATTGAAAATGCGACGAAGCGGACCCTCTCTATTCTCCTGATCTTGTATCATCGGATTTTTACCTGTTTCCACGACTGAAAATGACAATGAAAACGTCGTTTTGCTGATTCGCAAGAGGCGATGGAAAATGCGACGAAGCGGACCCTCTATTCTCCTGATCTTGTATCATCGGATTTTTACCTGTTTCCACGACTGAAAATGACAATGAAAACGTCGTTTTGCTGATTCGCAAGAGGCGATGGAAAATGAGACGAAGCGGACCCTCTCTATTCTCCTGATCTTGTATCATCGGATTTTTACCTGTTTCCACGACTGAAAATGACAATGAAAACGTCGTTTTGCTGATTCGCAAGAGGCGATGGAAAATGCGACGAAGCGGACCCTCTCTATTCTCCTGATCTTGTATCATCGGATTTTTACCTGTTTCACGACTGAAAATGACAATGAAAACGTCGTTTTGCTGATTCGCAAGAGGCGATGGAAAATGCGACGAAGCGGACCCTCTATTCTCCTGATCTTGTATCATCGGATTTTTACCTGTTTCCACGACTGAAAATGACAATGAAAACGTCGTTTTGCTGATTCGCAAGAGGCGATGGAAAATGCGACGAAGCGGACCCTCTCTATTCTCCTGATCTTGTATCATCGGATTTTTACCTGTTTCCACGACTGAAAATGACAATGAAAACGTCGTTTTGCTGATTCGCAAGAGGCGATGGAAAATGCGACGAAGCGGACCTTCTCTATTCTCCTGATCTTGTATCATCGGATTTTTACCTGTTTCCACGACTGAAAATGACAATGAAAACGTCGTTTTGCTGATTCGCAAGAGGCGATGGAAAATGCGACGAAGCGGACCCTCTCTATTCTCCTGATCTTGTATCATCGGATTTTTACCTGTTTCCACGACTGAAAATGACAATGAAAACGTCGTTTTGCTGATTCGCAAGAGGCGATGGAAAATGCGACGAAGCGGACCCTCTCTATTCTCCTGATCTTGTATCATCGGATTTTACCTGTTTCCACGACTGAAAATGACAATGAAAACGTCGTTTTGATGATTCGCAAGAGGCGATGGAAAATGCGACGAAGCGGACCCTCTCTTCTCCTGATCTTGTATCATCGGATTTTTACCTGTTTCCACGACTGAAAATGACAATGAAAACGTCGTTTTGCTGATTCGCAAGAGGCGATGGAAAATGCGACGAAGCTGAAAGAAATTTCGAAAATTGGCTTTCAGGAGTGTTTTCCACAATTGCATAAACGTTGGAAGAATTGTATACATGCAGGAGAAAAGTACTTTGAAAAAAAAGGTTAAAATATTGTAAGTACTTATGTCGTTGGCCAATTCCGGGAACGTTTTTATTCCATCTCGTATGTTGTATGTATTCATACAATGGGTCATGTGTTCTATGTATTTGCAGACGATATTGGGAGATAGTGCCTCGGCCGTTGACCGGGTTCTAGACTTCCTACATCGTCTGAATGTTTTAAATAAAGTTTAATTTATCTATTGGTTATTTCTTGTGTTATTTTATTTATTTATTTTATCTAAATAATTTTATTTATGTTATGTTTATATATACTTTTACGAATTGTTATTAAATTTTATTCATTATTCATTGTTATTTAGTTCTTAAGTATTCGTTATTGTAATATAGTTATACCTGTTATTTAAATTTTTGTTTTAATCTATTTTTACTATTCTAGTTTGTTGTAGTTTTATTTTCCTATTTAAGTAAATTTAGTTGAATTTTCTTTTTTATACTTTCATTTTGCATGACGGCGATGATAACCTTAACGGTTTTTCGCCGGAAAAAAAAAGTTCTATGTATTTTAATGACCTGATGGAACATGTACAAGTTTCAAGTACAAAAAACGTACAGTATCTTATAAGTGATCAGTAAAGCACTACGAGTATTATGGTATATTTGACGCTTTTAGGATAAACTAAATAACTATAAAAATATATGTATAAAGTAGGAATGAAATTGAACTAAAATGGCGGAATCGATGTTCTTTTCATATTCCCGCCTTTGGGTTTGCCATTACGGTCTATCTCTACTAATGCACTTCCTTCGCAAATCCGCTGAAAATTCCTTTCAGAAAAAAATATTAAAACAGAACTAGATGCACTTTTATAATGCGAAAACAGAATTTAAAATTTCAATTATGACTTTTCTACCGCAAAATGATCAGGAAAATATTTTCTATATAATGTACAACCTACGTTATAAACGTAAATACGATTATAGCAGTGAAATGCCGTTTTTAAAATAGACCAACGTGAAAACGTTTCATGTAGCGCCCGAAATGAAATTACTAAATTGAAAGCGCTTCTGTCAATTTTAATGCGATTTTGTTGATCGAATAAAGTGCTCCGCCATTAAACAAGGTTAGCTTCGACGTACCGTAACTGGAGTCGGACATTTAAATACATACTTACAATTGTCGTCGTTCTTACAAAATCCATCATTTATAATTGCTGACAATAAATTTTACAATTATTGTAACTTTTTGCGCTTAATTAACGAGAGTCAGTTGTAATAATTGAAAACAATTGTATATATCTGGGTGTAATTCAAGTGAGTGAATGTTAAGTAATAGTTCAAAGAACAGTTGAACTCGTAGTATATTTTTAATTAATTGTTTGGCCACTGCGTCAGACAGCGCTTTGACGCGCTCGCAACCTTTTGCCGCCAAATTAAGTTAGAAAAAATGTAACTGGACCAATTTTATCGGAAATTATGTGCTCATTTCTTCACGAAGCGGTCAAAATTGTAAAAATACTAGCTGTTCATCCCGTATTACAGGATATAGCCAGCAATACACTCGATAAACAAATAAATTAAAAAAATTACATCCAAATTGTTCGGGCTTATAACAAGATACCTCGTAATGAATTTCAAAACAATCGGTCAACACGTTTAGCGAAAAGAAATTAACGAACAGTTAAATCAGAGTTTTAGGTTCGCTAGGTCACTTTTCTCTCTTTATTTGTTTCACCCAACTTTGGGGTACACTAAATCAATCACTTTTTAATGTTCTGTGCCTTCCTCGTAGCCCAGTATTGCTTCATTCGTTGTGATCTTGCTTTTCTTTCTTCGTCAGAGATTTGGATCGTTCGCTTGGATTTGACTTTGCCTTGGAACCGTTGCTTCTTGTCCTTGGTTATTGTTTTGGCTGTTCTGTCCATGAGCATAGTGTCAGTGATCTGCAGTTCTGTTATGTCTTTCTCCGTTTCTCTAAACCAAAGTGGTTTGGCTCTTCTACTGCGAAAGTAGTCAAATATTTTTTTAGTTAGTCTATTTTTGTCCATTCGGAGGATGTGCCCATAAAAATCAATTCTCCTTTTTCTTATTGTGTCTGATAATGTTTCAGTTTTTTGGTAAAGAGTTTCATTACTGATGTGGAGTAATTGGTTGTTACGGAATTTGGGACCTTTTATTATAAATTTGTAATTTTCCATTGGGATATAAGCTACTGTCCCCGCGCCACGAGAAGTAACTTTTGAGTAAGAGTGAGACAAAGGATAGTTTGAATAAGTCGGATATATAGTCGTGTTTGAAAACATTGACTAACAAGTAAAAATATAAGCGTATCGTACTCGTACTTTAATAAAAATGTACAACTAAGTATTTTACATATGAATTAATTCTGTTTCCTTTCCTGTTTTATTACTTTAGATAACATCATTAAATGAAATAATCTGTAATCAGATATAATTTACAGAAATAATTTTCAACAAATGTGTTTAGACTGAGTAGTAAACTCAGAGACGCATGCGCACTAGATCACAGTAGGCTAGCTTCCCCTCACCCCGTCTATCACAATTCATGTTACTTCTCCTGAACTGAGGACTGGGAGCAGGTAAGACCCGGACCTGCGTCCTTGACTGTATTTCTGCACATTTTTCTCAAATCTTTTAAAATTAATGAATTTTTTCGTCTTACATTTTAAAAATCTGATTTTACCATTTTAATTTAATAAAGGTAAAAACTGCATACGTTAGCTTTTTGAATTTTCGGAATCAGTTTAAGTTAAAAAAATTATTTGATGGCGGTCACTATTCATTTTTATATTTCCAATTAAAAAAAATCCAAAAGAAAATTTAATTTTGGAATTTTGCTTCCATCACGTCAGTGACCGAGTACCGCGATTATTTTAATATTTTCAATGACTTTTGGATATAAATAAATCGAATTCAGTGCCATTATCAAAAGTGATCTTAAATTTTCCGATACACGTTATGCGCTCTAGTTGAAACCGAAAAGCACATTTCAGTAAAGAATCACTTTTAATTAAACAGAAAACAAAAAACAAAACGGCCCATTTAGCAACGGAATTAAAGACAAGACTTCAAAATAAATCCACGAGCGAAGTAAACAAAACAATAAATCGCCGCAGACATCGTGTAATCTTTTAGGGAACTTATCATTTCCCCGCGCTATTAAGGCTATCATTTCCTCCATCTTAACTAATATCAATTTGTACGTTTTATGTGCGTTATAGTGCCATTCGTTTAATGAACACGGATACATCTATAGCAAACAAATATCACAATAATAATGCGTCAGATATTTCCGAAACTATGTTATGTATGTGGTTCTTCTTACCTCTGCACATTTGGGCAGTATATAATTTTCAATTTAACTACTGTGGGAGTATTCATCCCCCCATTTGATTTTATACGCACTTTTCTCGATGATGTGATGGAAGCTAATTTCTAATAATTTTTGGGCATACGTTGGTTTGAAAATCTGATTCAACCACCATTTTAATGTTAAAACTTTTGATTTTTGAATTTTCAAATTACATTAAAAACACGAGTATTAACACTGAGTGCCGGCAGTGTTTTCAGCAAAACTTAAAATGCTGACTTAACGTTGAATACGAAAAGTTAGTAGTAACAGTATGATTTAGAACAGTACAGTTTATTCAAAAATGGGTCTGTGCAGACTGCGCTTGCGAGCGAGCGTGTGTGTGATAGAGTAAGTGAGTGTATGTGTGTGTGTGTGTGTGTGTGTGTGTGTGTGTGTGTGTGTGTGTGTGTGTGAGAGAGAGAGAGAGAGAGAGAGAGAGAGAGAGAGAGAGTGAATGAATGTGTGTGTGGGTTTGTGTGTGATAGAGTGTGAGTGAATGTGTGTGTGGGTTTGTGTGGGGGCTGTAAGAGAGAGTGTATATATATGTGTGTGTGTGTGTGTGTGTGTGTGTGTGTGTGTGTGTGTGTGTGTGTGTGTGTGTGTGTGTGTGTGTGTGTGTGTGTGTGTGTGTGTGTGTGTGTGTGTGTGTGTGTGTGTGTGTGAGAGAGAGAGAGAGAGAGAGAATGAATGTGTGTGTGGGTTTGTGTGTGATAGAGTGTGAATGAATGTGTGTGTGGGTTTGTGTGGTGGCTGTAAAAGAGAGTGTATGTGTGTGTGTGTGTGTGTGTGTATGAGAGAGAGAGAGAGAGAGAGAGAGAGAAAGAGAGAGTGAATGAATGTGTGTGTGATAGAGTGTGAGTGAATGTGTGTGTGGGTTTGTGTGGGGGCTGTAAGAGAGAGTGTATGTGTGTGTGTGTGTGTGTGTGTGTGTGTGTGTGTGTATGTGTGTGTGTGTGTGTGTGTGTGTGTGTGTGTGTGTGAGAGAGAGAAAGAGTAAATGAATGTATGTGTATATGGGTTTGTGTGTGATAGAGTGAGTGAATGTGTGTGTGGGTTTGTGTGGGGGGTATAAAAGAGAGAGTGAGTGTGTGTGTGTGTGTGTGTGTGTGTGTGTGTGTGTGTGTGTGTGTGTGTGTGTGTGAGTGAGTGAGGGAGGGAGAGAGAGAGAGAGAGAGCGAGAGAGAGAGGTGTGTGTGTGTGTGCGTGTGTGATAGAGAGAGAGAGAGAGAGAGAGAGAGAGAGAGAGAGAGAGAGTGAGTGAATGTGTGTGTGGGTTTGTGGGGGGTATAAGAGAGAGTGAGTGTGTGTGTTGTGTGTGTGAGAGAGAGAGAGAGAGAGGGAAAGATAGATAGATAGAGAGAGAGAGACAGAGAGAGAGAGGGAGAGAGAGAGAGGTGATAGAGTGTGAGAGAGAGAGAGATGCAGTGAGTGAGTGTGAGAGAGAGAGATATTTGAGTAAGTATATATATATATATACTTTTCCTAGATAGAATAGTATATATATATATATATATATATATATATATATATATATATATATATGTGTGTGTGTGTGTGTGTGTGTGTGTGTGTGTGTGTGTGTGTGTGTGTGTGTGTGTGTGTGTGAGAGAGAGAGAGAGAGAGAGAGAGAGAGAGAGAGAGAGAGAGAGAGAGAGAATGTGCGTGCACGCATGTGGTATTGTTGATCTCTTTATCGTAACCTAGAGATATTACGATTGTACTAAGTTTTAAATTAAACCAACCAGTAATTAAAAGAGACAGTACTTGTTGTTATTGCATGCACTTAAAAACTTACCATCTGATAATATTTTCTAATTAAACGTTTACGCCTTAACGTCACATTATAATACACAGCTTCGACCAAGTTTTCGCAAAATGTCAAGAGTTGGTTAAAACAAGTTTGAAGAATCGCTAATTTGGTAGATTAGTGAACCAGGAGTTAAGCGCACGAGTATATGGAACAGGATGCTGAAGTTTATTAGTCAAGTTTCAAAATGGTTGCTTTATGGATTCTTTCATAAGACTTGTGTAGGTTTATTAGTAATAAACTGTTCCATACTTACGAAATTACTTTCTGTTGTTAACTTCTTACGTGTGTTTAGTGAAAACTCTTTAATTAAAAAAATATGAAATGTAATATCTGTCTGAGCGAGGTGCAGAGTGTATCGTTAATGCTAACATTGGCTGATCGCTTTGAATCGGTACAATAAGTAAAGAATCAGAGAACACTTTTGGATTAGTTAATGATTATTTTATTTTCTCAAATTTTAATAAAGATTTTACTTAGAAAGAATCAAGGCATGTAGGTCTACTTATAACAACATACAAAAAAGACTTAAATATAATGTATTTAGTACGCGAGTATTAAATTACTGCTGAGCATTATTATTTCTTTAACAATTATATTTTTTCCTGCATATAATCGCCACACGTTGTTTCTCGTTGACATTTCCAACAATATTTTCCTGTATTTTATAAAAATATGATTTCCGACTGAAATAAACATTATTCTGTTATTTGCAACATGCCGCCGGACCGCATATTTAAATAAAAAGATTATTACTTACTTGCTTTCTTAGTGTGGTGTTTTGAATTACCTGGTAAAGGCTCATCGGCAGTGCCAAACATTAAAAATAACAATTCCTGAGAAACAAACATACATCTCAATAGAATACGGATCAACTTCAAGCCGCATCTTACAAAACGAATTAGCCAAAGAGAATATAAAAGTTTTCTTCAGAACATCTCATAAACTACCAACATTACAAAAAAAAAAAAAACAGTTGCAAATACGAATGGAGACAACTTTGACAGAACTGGTGTATGTAAAATGAAATGTTGTGATTGCCCAAGTTTTTCTATCGGTCAGACATCTCGCTCCTTAAAAAAAAAAAAAAGATTTAGGGAACACATATCCGCAAGAAAATTACGAGTATCTACAAACTCGGCTTTCGCAGAACATCTCATGGATAAAAGTACAAAAGTAATTGGTGTATTCGCGTTTAATGATTCCAATTAAAGTTTTCCGGTTTTAGTTGATCAGTTAATTAGTGTAAGAATCTTTAAAAGCAAACAGTTCAAGCGTAAACTAGGTCGATAAATCGGCCAATAAAAACGACGCCAACTATTCTCGTAAAACTGTAATGAAAACTTTAAGCGTTCAATTAGTTACGGTATGACATTAAACATACATGGGTCTCTCTCTCTCTCTCTCTCTCTCTCTCTCTCTCTCTCTCTCTCTATATATATATATATATATATATATATATATATATATATATATGCGATCCCGCAGGAGGGGTGCAGACTAGCTGCACCTATTGAGAGGATTTAGACGTCCCTCGCGGTACCCGAGTCTATACTTACGACTTTAACACTTTACACTCACACTTACATTGAGGGAGGCAATAATAGCCTCAATGTGCTTTTCGCCTTAAAAAAAAGTATATATGCGATTTTTTGCCCGCCCTTAAGAGGTGTCCATTAGAGGAATGGGAAAAATGTTTAAGAAAAATAATACTATTTAAAAAAAATCGAGGTTATCACAAAATGGTAATTATTTTATTTATAAAATAAAATGTATCTTACAGTACTGTTTATAGGCCTTAGTACTGAACAGTAAAAGAACTCTGATATACTGTTGTATTCTGTAAAAATACAGTTTGTATTGTACTGTTTATAGACTTTATTAACTGTACTGTATTTCATAAAAATAGGTTTAAAATATTTTAAAACTAATAATATGCTACTGTAAGTAATTAAACAAAAAACTACTACTACATAAAAAAATAAAAGCTACTAATTTTGCTTACAGAAAACAAACACTTTAGGAGACCCTCAAAACACGTAAGTACCCGAACTGTTGATATTACACTACTACAAATGTAATTTAAGAAATTACAATAATATTTTGTGCGCCATTGCTGCGACATTTTTTCAACGTAGGAATTGCGAATCTTGTAGTGTATATGGGTGTCATCGGTTTACTGAACTGATTGTATTGTATTTTTATTTTAAGCGTCAAAATCAATGGTTAACTATGTAGGCTTTGAGGACTTAAACCAAAAGTAAAAATATTTAGCAGTTTCTAGACTCTAAAGTGGATCTGTAAGGAAGGAACAGTGTTGCGAACAATTAAAGAATATTACCATTAAAATTACCCTTATCTACCACGTTATTATCCCGACTTGCTTGGGGTAGAATGGGGTGGAAGGGGAATTCGGTGGCTTTCATACTCCAGGCGATACTTGTTATTAATAGTAACAATAAATGTTATTGTTTGTGGTTACTATCCACTGTTAAATTTGTTCATAATTGTTATTATTTAACAAGCTTTTGGAAATATTATTGTCTTATGGATCATAATTTATGATTTTTCTAAGTGTAGGGTTAGAAAAAAATGGAAAAAAATCTCCATATAACTCTAACGTATTTATCCCTCAAGAAAAGTATGAATGAACTTTTGGAGTGGTCATTATGGTAAGACCCATACCCGTAACTTTCATGAGCACCGATTTTGTCTAGAGATCACTTGTAAGGAGTCGGTAAATGTGTGTGTGTGTGTGTGTGTGTGTGTGTGTGTGTGTGTGTGTGTGTGTGTGTGTGTGTGTGTGTGTGTGTGTGTGTGTGTGTGTGTGTGTGTGTGTGTGTGTGTGTGTGTGTGTGTGTGTGTGTGTGTGTGTGTGTGTGTGTGTGTGTGTGTGTGTGTGTGTGTGTGTGTGTGTGTGTGTGTGTGTGTGTGTGTGTGTGTGTGTGTGTGTGTGTGTGTGTGTGTGTGTGTGTGTGTGTGTGTAATGTGTGTGTGTGTGTGTGTGTGTGTGTGTGTGTGTGTGTGTGTGTGTGTGTGAGTGTGTGTGTGTGTGTGTGTGTGTGTGTGTGTGTGTGTGTGTGTGTGTGTGTGTGTGTGTGTGTGTGTGTGTGTGTGTGTGTGTGTGTGTGTGTGTGTGTGTGTGTTTGAGTGTGTGTTGGGGGCGTGTGCGTACGCGTGTGTGTGTGTGCGCGCGCGCGTGTGTGTGTATGTGTGTGTGTGTGTGTGTGTGTGTGTGTGTGTGTGTGTGTGTGTGTGTGTGTGTGTGTGTGTGTGTGTGTGTGTGTGTGTGTGTGTGTGTGTGTGTGTGTGTGTGTGTGTGTGTGTGTGTGTGTGTGTGTGTGTTTGAGTGTGTGTGTGTGTGTGTGTGTGTGTGTGTGTGTGTGTGTGTGTGTGTGTGTGTGTGTGTGTGTGTGTGTGCGCGTGTGCGAGCGCGTGTAAATTTGGCAAAAAAGCGATTAATTTCTTGGACAAGTTCGTTAAGAAACACAATTAATTCAACAGTTTCAAAATGGAAAACAATTCAAAAAATTAATCATTCATAACTTGTTTAAACAAAATGTTTTTAAAAATTAGATTTATCCACCTTAATCAGCGGTAAAAACGCTGACGTCTTAAGACAGGACCTTTAGATAAATTTTATAGAAATCTGTCAATCCGTTTAGTACGTATTTATGTTCATAAATATTCAGACAAACCGGTAAGTAAACAAATTGTTATGGACGCGGAAAATATTGATTTGTTTTTCGTTCACTGTACGTTCTTTTCGTTCCTTATTTTGGATTTTCCCTTTATAAGGTTCACTCATGCTTTGTTTCATACATACACCCGTAATAACGTCACACACCATAGACTCTGCTCAATTCCACAAGACATAACGGCCCTATAATTCTACGGCAGGTAATTTTGTATGTCGCACGAATAAATACGACTCCTTATGTCGTGCGACTGGGTAATATGACATTTATTGTGCACTCGCGTCGAAATTTATTATGATCTGGGTTTTAGTGTTTTTTGATACGCCCGTTACGGGTGGCATATAACTTGGGATCCCCTGTATTTATGTATATTGCGCTTATATATTATATATTCATTGGGAACAGAATATCCAACGTGGTATAAAGCTTTCACATACTTTTTATAAATTGTCAAAACGTAATATAAAATATTTTTATGAAATACTGTGTATTATATTGGTCTCGGCAAATACTAATCTGATATTAAAAGAATTAATTCGTTTGTTGTTTTATATTGTATTAGCATTACCCGTCGCGGCTTCGCCCACGAAACTTAAACTGTTTCAGTAATGTAATAATTTCGAAAAAAAATTTATTAAAGCATGATCATCTAAACTCGTGATTATTTTACAGTGAATATGAAAAAATATTATAACCTGAATGTGTTTTTATTCGAACGTGTTCCATTCGAATTTCAGAAAATCTGATAAAAAATATTTTTCTCCAATACAAACATTTATATCTCTTTTATATTTTTGTCCTTTTAGGGGATAAATTGGGGAGAATGCTGAATTACGTGTATCATAGTTTGTGTTTTAGAATATTTTGTTTACTTTTAAGAAAAGCCGATAAAATTTTTTTTCTCCAATGAAAACACTCTTTTTCTCCAATTATAGGCCTACCTCTTTTTTACATTTTAAATCTCTTAGGGAATTCGGCAAAATGTTGAAATAAGTGTTTCATCATTTGTGTTTCATAGCATATTTCTAGAATATACGATCCAAAACAAATATTTTTTCAATGCAAAATTTTGTATCCATTTTTTACATTTTCTACCCCCTTTTTCTCTTTAGGGAATGAGTTTTGGGAACTGGTGAAAAATATATTTCATTACTTTTATGTTTTTATTTAAGAGTGACTACGTTACGTTATAAGAAGGTCAGACGAAAAACATATTTCTTCCAATAAAAATTGTTGTATGCCATTTTTACCTCTTTAGGGGTTGAATACTGGAAAATCGTTTTTCAGTTCACACCTACATGTGGTGGTAACCCTGAAAATTTCAAGTAACTAGCTGTACGTCTCTATAGTCTCGGCTGTACGTTGATTATTAAAGTTGGACTGGGTAAGTAGTTTAATGGCGTTAAAATCAATTTTTTGCAAAATCCTTTCTTAGTGCACCTTGACATTGTTGTGAGAAAATACCTTGAAAATTTCAAGTCTCTAACTATAATAGTCTCGGCTGTACGTTGATTTTTAAAGTTGGACTGGGTAAGTAGTTTAATGTCGTTAAAAATCAATTTTTTGCAAAATTCTTTCTTATCGCATCTCGACATTGTTGTAAGAGGGTATCCTGAAAATTTCAAGTCTATAGTTATAATAGTCTCGGCTGTATGTTGATTATTAAAGTTGGACTGGGTAAGTAGTTTAATGGTATTAAAATCAATTTTTTGCAAAATCCTTTCATAGTGCACCTCGACATTTTGTAAGAAGGTACCCTGAAAATTTCAAGTCTATAATAGTCTCGGCTGTACGTTGATTTTTAAAGTTGGATTGGGTAAGTAGTTTAATGGAGTTAAAATCAAATTTTTGCAAAATCCTTTCTTAGTGCACGCCTATGTGGTAACATAAATGTACCCTAAAAATTTCAAGTCGCTAGCTATTCTTAATTTGTTAATAATATTGTCGAATTTAAACTTGGAAAATGAACAATTGGATCGGCTCTCGTAGTAAAGATCCAGTCTGGGGACAGTGAAATGTGACTGATCAAGTCTTTTAGATTCTAAAACATTTTGGCGGAACATTTAATCTTTGTAATAAGCGTTAAAATCTGCGTTATTTATATACGAATGTTATAGTTTACGTGATTTAATAAATGTTTTTTGATTTTGGATATTCGATTTCATATCATTAGCGAGTTCCAATTCGTGCCGCGTTTTCCCTTGAACCGTAACATTTTGAATTTAAAATTTATTTCCTGAATAAAGTTATGAATTTTTACTTGTCAGACTCGTTTGAGCAACAAATTAAAATAACTGACAGTAAAAGTTATAGTATTGAGTATTTAATTCATACAGGATACATTCTTAATTTGCAATATTATTGTCGAATTTAAAGTTGGAAAATGAACAAATGGATCGGCTTTCGTGGTAAGTAACGTCTAATAATGGAAGAAGAAAATACGAAGTTATGACTAAACGGTGTTGGTTACACAAACGAGACTAGCTGCATTCTGAAGAGAAAGCTTCACACTAAACAGCTGTCGGTCAATGGCCGTTAGCGCATGCGCACTTGTTCCACCGCAGCGTCAGTCTCGTTATTTAATAGCCACACCTCGTAAATATACGAAATTGGCCGAGCGAATCTTGGTCTCTGTTTGAACTCGACCGTTCAGCGTTTGGTTGTTTGTTTGTTAGGCAATTTTGACCAAATTCATTGACCAGATGGTTTTGAAATTCAGTACGAAGATATCCTATGTAAAGCCCAAATGACATATGTTTAACATTTTCCTCCATTTTATTCTGTTTCAAGATGTCGGCCTATGATTCAACGTTGACAGCTGAGGCTAAACAAATTGAGCGATTTTTTTGAAATTAAGTACGAAGGTATCTTATGTAAAGCCCATATGATATATGTTTAAATTCTTTTTATATTCTTCTTCTTTTCTGCTAGGATTATTATCACTATGTTCAGTATAGCGATCTGCCTTCCCTAGCTTCGTCAATTCTACTTTCGTTGACGCGTTTCGGTGAACCAACATCTTCAAAAACTATATCTATACTATATGACTATAGTTTTTGAAGATGGAGGTTCTCTGAAACGCATACAGATCATTATACTGAACATGTATGTTTAAGCTTCTTTCTCATTTAATTTTGTTTCAAGACGGCGGCCTCTGATTCAACGTTGACGAGTGAACATAGTTTTGTCCAAACACCTCGACCGATTGTTTTGAAATTTTTTACGAAGGTACCTTTCATAAAGCCCGAAGGACCTATGTGTAACGTTTTTACCATTTACTTCCGTTTTACGATGGCGACTTCCGATTTAGTGTTGCGAGTCTAGTTTTTATTTGCTGTAATACTGGCTGAACGGTAAAACCTGTCGTAATTTTGACTGTTTCATGTAGAAAGAGTATAAACTTTTCAGTAAAATTTGTCCGGTAACATTTTTCGGTTTATTATCGTTACCGGTTAAATTGGCGAAAAATTTACGATTGTTAAATATCAATGAAGAATATACCGCAAGGTATACTATCCCATAAACTATTAGTTGTTGTAGATTTTATAGGATTCACTGAATAATAAAACTCAAAAACGTTATTTAGTAATACTGTATATATATATATATATATATATATATATATATATATATATATATATATATAAAATAAAAATGAATTAGATTAGAATCTTCGATTATACATTAAATGAACTTTTCTTGATAGAAGGGATAGTAGAGTGCAGTAAGTAGAAACAAAGCTTCAATTAACACGTACTTAATTGAGCTGAAAGTTAAGTGAAAAGTTGGGTGAACAAGTAATTTGAGGCAATTTGAAACTTTAACTTTTGTTTTTCGTTTTAACATCTGACCCACATTAACGAGCCAATTAAGTGTCAACTAAATATGAAATTAATTGAACTATTCTGTTCAAATTTTATACGCGACCGCGAGACTTAATTGTTTTATGTAATTTGTAATAATTCCGGCAAGCAGTTGTTTCGCTGACGATGGAAAAAATTAACATTAGGTAAAAAAATTATACGCGAAAACTTTTGCTTTTGTAGTTCAAGATTCTTAAAATTATAGTTTTTTATTGAAGCGAAGCGTTTAATGTTAGCTTTTGCGAAAGGAGTGAATAGAAAAAAAGTGGGATGAACGGAAGAATGTAACGGAAATACGGAACGATCGAGAAAACGAATTTCGTCTCTCTATTTCTGTTTCTTCCTCGTTTTTTATGATGAAAACGTTGTGTTGCTTTGGTTTTGCTATTTTCCCGTAGTTGAAGAACACGTGCACGTTGTAACCGTTTGCAATACATTCGGAATTTATATAAACGTTTATAATAATTGTTGTTAATATTGCTAGTTCTTTTAACAACATAACCTGAAATTTATTATAGCCTATCAGCTGTTCCTTAAAATCAGCTGATCGTTACGATTTAATTTAAAACAGCTGTACTATATCTACAGTAAATAATACCTGAGCTAGGTTCACGTATTTATTTATTTAAACAAAACAAGATATTTGTAGACATATCTTCAAACTAATTATATATTCAGCAAAGATATAATTCACAACTTCTGTCGGTGAGTTCCACACTTGTACTTTTGTTTTATACATAACTGTATTTTATTATATTTCATTGCCGATATTTGACTGTTGAAATTTCTATAAAGATTATTTTTAATTTAAATTCGAAAGCCCCAAACTACTAATTTATTAAGATTTTCAACACTGGTTACGAATTTAAAACTTAAATTAAGGAAGTGTAAAATTAAAATGTTCGGGGGTTTTTGGATTTTGAGTGCACACCATATTGGAAAGAACGTTATAATGAGTACGGCGTAGTTAAGGGTACATTGTTTGTACCAAATTTGTGTACATTAGAGTGTTAACATAAA
>CM040184.1:65720453-65727953 GCA_022606455.1 Callitettix versicolor
GGTTAATTTTTAACCCGTTACATCCCCCTCTTACTTCCTCGTGGAAAAAAAGAAGAAAGAAAAAAAAATCACTTATTGCACTGAAACAAACTTCTTTCTGTAGTAAAATTAAAGTGGAGTTACTTACTACCACAAATAAAAATGAAGAATAAACTCAAAAAGAAAAGTACACCTTAAAACGTCTTTCCTTTGAACAAAGCTAGTTCAAAGTTCATTGAATATTGACTTTGGTTACTATTTACAAAGTTTAATTGACGTACAACCTAATCTATTTTACTACCTATTTACAAACGAAATTTATTGTCTCTACTTACTTTAAAGTCGATAATAATTAGGGTACTGCTTATCCCTGCTGGAATTTGTTTTATATTCCTTACATGCTCCTTGGCCTAGTTTTTTAATACTGACTCGCACCAACCGTCCGTCCGGTAAAACAATTTTCTTCCGTCTTGGTTGTAATTTTCGTTTGGCAGGTAGAAGATGTTCCAGGAACTCCGTCTTTACTCGTCGGCGTCCGGATGTTTCCTTGTGGTGGTTTTCTTGAAAAACCTGGTCCCTTTGGATCACTGGTACAAACAACTTCCTCTTATATGAAGGGTCTGTCTTCGCTTTTGTAGTTCTTGGCGGAATTTTATGACGAAATAATTGCCCATCCTGGATTAGGTAATTTGAAAATGCTTTCGGGTTTACATTTCCTCGATCACAGTGGCGATCATACCATGTTTTACGGGTTTTACTACAACGTGAAGGGATTCTATCATCTTTTCGTGAGCGTTCGGAGTTTTGAGCTTTGCGAGGTTCTATTGGCACATCTATGAGGCCTACTTCCGTCCCATTGTTCTTTTGGTAAGGCGATAAAGTATCTGCTGCTCTATTTAGGGCAGGGATTGTTCTATTTTCAAAAGTCATTTTCGTACCAGGTCGGTTATCCTGCGCTTCATGTCTGGTACCATTAGAGCGAATCTTCACCTCCTTGTCCAGTCATTCCACTCCTTAGAGGTCGTAAATTTTGAATGTCGGGGTTCAGGTGCCTTTCTTATTCGAACTCGTGAATCATTTCCCGACCAACAGTTACAGCTGGTGGTTCGAATTCCTTCTCGTTTGCAATAAAAACATTTCAATTTTCTGGGCTTCGCACAGTCCCTAAACATGTGGCCTTCGTGGTCACAATTCCAACAAACGATTGTTTTACGGTCGGTTAAGGTGGTTTTTCGCGGAATCTTTTCGTGTTTCTTGAAGTCCGTAGAATTCGTTAATCGATTGTGCGAAGATAATCTAGGCGCTCTATAATTCTCTCGGGGAAAGTTTCGTGTACCCCTGCTCGTCTGTAGATGCCTCTGAGGCTCATCGATGGGTAGTTTTCGTCCGATTTTCTCTGCAGGTTCTGTCGACCGAGTCGTTAAACTACTTATAACATTAATATCATAGTCTTTAGACCGCTTTCCTTGGGGATAGTACGCTGTTTCCTTTGTTAGTGCTTCGGCCGGACTTGGAGGAGTCCTATAATTATTTCTCTCCCGGAGAAAAATTTCATACTCCTCGGCTAACCTATAAAGTTCGGAAAGTCCTTCAAAATCTCTGCGTCGAATGTACATTTTATAAGACGGCAACATATTCGAGTAAATACGTTCAACTTGGGCCTCTCGTGAGTACCCACCTCTCCTGCGCATTAACGTAGATAAGGCCACCACAAAATGGCGGAATGGTTCGTCTTTGCCTTGTGTACGATTCCTTATTTCATCTTCTAAGTTATAGTGATATCTTAGTGGCAAATATTGACGCTCAAAATCTTCAATAAAATCTCTAAATGATTCCCAGAACGCTCGGTTATTTCGATACCAGAGTAAAGCATTTCCTGTAAGTAATTCCGGCAATGCATATAGTAAACGCTTAGATTCTATGCCGTAAGCTTCTTGTAATTCTCTGATTCTTTCTAGGAATGATATGGCATCCCCTTTACCATCAAACTTAATATTCCACTTTCTAACTAAATCACATATTTGGGCCAAATCCGATTCTGAGTTTTCCGTAAGTTTTTCCGATCCGTATGTACATACAGTCTCCTTAGGGATCCTGTTTCTCTCGGGGAGACGCGAAGGCCTTCCTTCAGAGTCTCTTTTAAGAGCGACGATAGTCAACCGGACTAATTTAGCGTCTGCAACTATGGGTAATCCCAATAATTCTCGTACATCGATTTCTTCTTCTGTTCGTCGTTGACGGCCGGAAGTTTTATCTTTCGAAATTTCATGAGCGGTTTCGTCGTCATCCTCCCACGAGCGCTGTTGCTGCGCATTCGGCGAGATCATCTCTTTTCCCGATTTTATAGCCTCCGATAATCTTTCGCGTAAATCTTCGGTACGACCTTCACAGGATAGGCCGTATTTCGCTAACTCCTTTTGTAACTGAAATTTCTTTAAGTAGTATATCCAGCTAGTCGTAGTGTCTTTATCAGTGACCTTCGGAACTACTGCCGGATTAGTTGGAGGCGGAATCTTATCCGATTGCGTTCGGATGTCAGTATTAAAGCCGTCACCTTCCATCAGGTGAAACGTGGCCGTGAAAAAGCGAAGAACACGAGTAAACGAAACGGGGAACAACATCGTATACTATTTATTTAAACTGTAACTTTAGCTTATTTGTTTTTCGAGTTCGGGCGCCAATTATAACGGTAGTTTAATTAATAACTTTTATTATATTCAATTCGAATATAACGGTATTTTCATAAATTCGTTTTAGTTCAATTATTATCGTTTATTCGGGTCCCAGTATAACAGTATTTTTCGTAAATTCGAGTTACTTAAATCGAAGTCCCAGTATAACAGTATTTTTCGTAAATTCGAGTTACTATAATCAAAGTCCCTGTTCGGGCGCCAAAATTGTAACGCTAATATGCGTTACGACTAAACGCCGGATAGCCGTCCGCATTCATAGGCTTCGCCAGGGTTCAAATGCAGGTTAAGGTTTTGGCTCAGTTATAAATTGGGCTCATCGACAAAATCAGTATTTCATGATTTTGCTCACCCATGTTTAAATCATCATCGCCAAAAGGGGCTTTGTATTTGAATATTGATTAGCTGCGCAAATTTATGGGAGCAAGGATTTAGGTGCTCAATATTCTCGAGCGTAAGGAAGTTTTAGGTGCTCAATATTCTCGAGCGTAAAGAAGTTTTAGGTGCTCAATATTCTCGAGCGTAAGGAAGTTTTTAGGTGCTCAATATTCTCGAGCGTAAGGAAGTTTTTAGGTGCTCAATATTCTCGAGCGTAAGGAAGTTTTAGGTGCTCAATATTCTCGAGCGTAAGGAAGTTTTTAGGTGCTCAATATTCTCGAGCGTAAGGAAGTTTTTAGGTGCTCAATATTCTCGAGCGTAAGGAAGTTTTTAGGTGCTCAATATTCTCGAGCGTAAGGAAGTTTTAGGTGCTCAATATTCTCGAGCGTAAGGAAGTTTTTAGGTGCTCAATATTCTCGAGCGTAAGGAAGTTTTTAGGTGCTCAATATTCTCGAGCGTAAGGAAGTTTTTAGGTGCTCAATATTCTCGAGCGTAAGGAAGTTTTAGGTGCTCAATATTCTCGAGCGTAAGGAAGTTTTAGGTGCTCAATATTCTCGAGCGTAAGGAAGTTTTTAGGTGCTCAATATTCTCGAGCGTAAGGAAGTTTTTAGGTGCTCAATATTCTCGAGCGTAAGGAAGTTTTAGGTGCTCAATATTCTCGAGCGTAAGGAAGTTTTTAGGTTTCTAGGTGGTTGCTATTCTCGAGCTCTCGGAATCCTACATACTCCAAGGATTCGGAATGCCCAATTTCTACGCTATTCTCGAGCTCTCGGAATCCTAACACGCCAAGGATTCGGAATGCCCAATTTCTAAGATTTATAACTGCTGCTATAAGTTAAGGCTCACCTCGATATACGCTACCTGTTTCCTGCCGGTATGCGTTTTCTATACTGCACGGTCGACGAGAGGCTGCACCAAGTTATCGAGTGGTCAGCGAAAGACTGCCCGTTATCGTGGGCGGTCGGCGGAAGACTCCCAAGTTATCGAATGGTCGGCGGTCGACGAACGAGTGCCCCCTTGGCAGCCACAGCGGCCTCCTTTTATACTGTTGAGCGCCGCGCATGCGCAGAAACCCGTTCTTAGTCAGTCGGGTCCCAGAGCTCGAATCGAGCGGTTCTTCCTCGCGTAGCTAATGGGAGCCCTTGCAAAATTCGTTGCGTTCTTGCCTTAGGCTACAAGCGCGTCATACCCTCTCAAGCTGACCTTTGCACTGTACCTATCTACAACCGTCAACTGACCTTTGTACGGTTTGCTACCTGATCTCAGGCTACTTCGGGCCAGTGGTGCGTTTTAGTAACAGGGTTAATTTTTAACCCGTTACAACTGTGTGTGTATGTGTATGTGTATGTGTGTGTGTAGGTGTCAAACTGTGTACGTATGGATGTGTGCAAACTGTTGAGGCTAAACTAATTAAACATTTTTATTTAATTTGTTATGCAGCTCCGATTTGCCTATAAGCTATCTTGTAACCATTTTCTAATTACAAAAATTGAAACCTTTTTTTTACCAACAAACTTTTAATTTTCTCATAAACACTTCAAAGATTTTTATTAAATTTTAGTCAGTAAAATCTATAATTATTGAAACCAAATTTCGGTCGCTATAATAAACAATATTGTTAAACAAACACAATAAATCCGTATAGTTTCTTATTTTTCATTATTATTTAAATAATCGTTTAAAATTTGGTAACCCTGCTTACGTTATCTAATCTAATGCGAAATTACCCAGACTTTATACTATTTTGTCGATGTCTTCCAGACCAGAGTTTTTGGAAAGATAATTAATTAAATATGAGATAGTTTTGTAAACTTAATGCACCATTATTTTATATAATAATAGAAGCTGATTTACACTAATAACGCCTGGCATTATAATCAAGTACATTGTTAGTTTTAAATACATATAATATTGTTTAGTGTAATGATGATAAAGGCATGTGTTTGATCAAACTTTCTCTCTTACTCTTTCATTTCATTCGTGGTACTATTGTCACCTCTTCTTTTTCTCCTCCTGTCTTTCTTCTCGCAAGAGTCTTTGTTGCTTTAAGCCGTTTTTGATTATATTAACAAAGAAACGTTTTTGGTTATAATCTACTGAAATTAAAAACAAAATCAATTGTTTACAGACATTGTTGGGAGATGGTGTTTCGGCCATTGACCAGACTAAGTTCCCTTCATCGTCTGGTTTTCTTAATAAAATTTATAATTTAATTATTTAATAATAGGACCTCTTTAGAGCTTTGCAACAAATTGTTAATTGCTTTTTTGTTAATTAGTTTGAAAAATATTTTTAATTTTTAAAATTTATTTTTGTTGTTATCGTAGAATCAATTTACAGTCCTATAACAAATTGAGTATACATTCTTGTTATATTCTTCTTCTTTTCTGCTAGGATTATTGTCACTATGTTGAGTATAATGATCTGCCTTCCCTAGCTTCGTCAATTCTGCTTTTGTTGACGCGTTTCGGAGAACCTCCATCTTCAAAAACTATATCTATACTCACTATCTACTCATCAGTAGTATAGATACAGTTTTTGAAGATGGAGGTTCTCCGAAACGCGTCAACAATAGAATTGACGAAGATAGGGAAGGCAGATTATTATACTCAACTTAGTAAATTATGTATATTTTGCCTTTTAGATATATTATTGTTAACTAGTTTTAGGTATAGTTCTTATTACATTTTGTATGTTTTATTTATTTTTATTGTTATTATTGTTTTCTATTTTTAACTATAGTTTTGTAATAATTTTGTTGTTATTAATTTCAAATCTGTTGAACGGGGATGACAATTTTACGGTTTTTCGTCGAAAAAAAACGATTTTAACGTAAAAATGCTAATCTGAAATAACCCTTTGGGTTTTTTCGTCGATTTATTCACAAAATGTAAATTTGTTTGATTTCGAATTCAGTACATTAACTTAAGTAATGAATTTTATTGTATTATTCCTTTGCTCTGTAAATATAAATACGTATGTCTATTGTGTAAACGAAATATAGGCGCGTGAAGGGGGACGTAATGTTCACCTAAACAGCTGATTTCGCTTCACAGCTGTTCTTTTTATAAAACCATTGCATTTGCAGTAGAATTTAGTGCTATATTTATAATGAATTTTGAGTAATTAAAGGAAAAATAAATATGAAATGTACATGAGTAAGAGCAAAGCAGACACTCCAATCAACTTTATTTAAATAAAAATCCAAAATGTTTTTTTTTTTAATTTTAAGGCGAAAAGCACACTGAGGCTATTATCGCCTCCCTAAATGTAAGTGTGAGTGTAAAGTGTTAAAGTCGTAAGTGTAGTGTTATAAGTGTAAGTGTTTGTTAGACTCGGGTACCGCGAAAGATGTCTAAATCTTCTCAATAGGTGCAGCTAGTCTGCACCCCCTGTGGTAGGTTAAAAATCCAAAAATTATAATAAAGAAGGTTACTAAATCAGCAATACATGATTTAACTTTGGGTTTACAATTGTTCATTTACACAATGGACACAAAATATTTGTAAACAAAATAAGTGGGGTAAATGTTGTTACCCAATATTTTCTGTCAAACTAGAAGTCTGTCAAAACCGAGGATTAGATTTTGTAACAATAAAAACGTTTTAAACACAATAGAGTTTTATTTATCTGTGAACAATCGTCATTAAATTAAAAACACCTGTAATTACTATGGAGTCAATTAGCTTAAACAGCCCGTGCAGCAACCATTTTCAGCCTAATTGGATAAATAGTAATTAGCTCTAATCAGTAAATTTCCCAAATCCAAAGCGAAACTATCTCTCGTTCAATTAAAATTTTTAATGAGTGTACACAGAAAAATATTTTCTGCTCCCGAACCCGAAGTTGCGGTTAATGTGTTTATTGCTCACATAATTTATTAAAATCCATAATATTTTTTGAATATTCTTTTTATATTCTTCTTCTTTTCTTGCTAGGATTATTGTCACTATGTTGAGTACAATGATCCGCCTTCCCTAGCTTCGTCAATTCTACTTTTGTTGACTCGTTTCGGAGAACCTCAATCTTCAAAAACTATATCTATACTGGTCACCAATATTATGGCCCGTCCTATTTATATTATCTCCACCTCGCACCCCTCCTCTATTCAACACGAGTAAATTAAACCTGACGTGCTCGCTTCTGATTGGCTCTTCAAAATCATACGTTTTCGCTCGCTTCTGATTGGCTCCTTTCAATGAGTATTTTTTGAATACTCATGAAATAACTTGACTTTATGTGTTTATTTTGATCAGATTTGATTAAAACTTAACCCAAACGTTATATTTTGGTGGATAATTTCGTTAATTGTAAAATAGTTTTACAATGGCGGTTATTTCAAGTCAACTAAGTTTTTTTGAAAATCTGATTTCGCCATTCCAATCAGCATAAAAATCTACGCAAGTTGACGTTTTTTATAAAATGCTATGAAATTAAAAAGGATGCACAGGAG